>ML351477.1:11280-220543 GCA_005239505.1 Nicotiana paniculata | reverse complement strand
ATATATATATATATATATATATATATATATATATAGAGAGAGAGAGAGAGAGAGAGAGAGTTTGTTTTCAAAGGAGAGCCTCTATATTAAAATGAGCATATTTGCAAAGTTTTTCATATGAACCGGTGTTTAAAGGCTTCCACCAGTTTTATGGACTTTAATTGCTAAGGCTCAATGTGACCATACAGACGTAGAGTTGAGTTATTGGAGTTCTCTATTGCATTGTGTTTTCTTTCGGTTTGGGCTTGTTTTGCTGTCCATCCTTGTGTGTATTCTTATGTTGTTTCGTGGTTAATGTCTGTAGTTTCCTTTTACATTATATCGTCATTGTTGTAAATTGTTCCGTAAATTCGTAGATAGATGTAGTGTTCGATTATTTCTATATTCATGCCAGTTATCTTGTTAGACTAGTGGTGTCTTGACTAGTCCTCATCACTACTTCATAGGGGTTAGTCTTGATACTTACTGGACACCGTTGTGGTGGGCTCATACTACACTTCTGTGCATTTTTATTTGCATAGATCCAGGTATTTGATTGTTAGTAGTGGTGCGGATGCTGCCGAGGAGACTCAAGGTATCTTGTTGCTGCGTTCGCAGGCTTCGGAGTCACCTTCCTATTTTTATTCAACTATTGTAATTATTCCCAAGCAGTTGTATTTAGAAGTTGTAGAAGAGAGCTTATGACTTGGATTACCGGTTTCGGGAAAGTTTGTTCATTCAGTTGAGATTCTATATCGGGATTGTTAGTTTTCCTTTTATTATTGTTGTTATTTAGTAACTGTTAGGCTTACCTAGTCCCTAAGACTAGGTACCATCACGATACCCAACGGAGGGAAATTTGGGTCGTGACAAGTTGGTATCAGAGCTCTAGGTTCATAGGTGCTACGAGTTATAAGCGAGTTTAGTAGAGTCTTGAGGATCGGTACGGAGACGTCTGTACTTATCTTCGAGAGGCTACGGAACTATTAGCACAATTTCACTTCCTTCATTCCTATCGTGCGAGTTTATTGATCTTGAAGTTTGAAATTATCGCTCCATTCTCTCACCGATGGTGAGGACACGAACGGCGATTCTTGATGATGTTACCCCCCAGCAAGTGTCGCAAGGGTCAGAGACAGGGGCCAATGAGGATCACGTGTCGTAGTTAAGATGCCTACCAGAGCAGCCGTTGAGGAGTCGCCGGTAGTTCTAGTTGGGGGACAGGTACTGGGGGTGCCTGTTGCTACCCCGGACTTCAGGAGACTTGAGCGCAGTTTTGAGTACAATTGGTACATCGACTCAGGCGGGGTTGATTCTAGTGCACCAGTTGCTTCACAGATAAGGGGAGGAGTTCAGACTCACACAATCTACACTTTAGAGAAGCGAGATCACAATGGTCAGATACCCGTTGTCATGACAGCACGACATCTGGTTTCAGTTCAGCCATGGTTAGGGTAGAAGCATCGGAGGAAGAATACCTTGGAATTGAGAGGTACTGGAAGTAGGGGTGGGAATCGGTCGGTTCGGTTAGGAATATTATCGATTTAGCATATCGGTTATCGGTTTACAAATATGATAAACCGATAACCAAACCGATAAGATATTAGTTATCGGTTATCGGTTAATCGGTTATCAATCACTAACGGTTCGGTTATCGGTTAACCCGATAAGATAACTCAATCTAGAGTTAAGCAAAAAAGAGAAGACAATTCACTCAAGTTAAGAAAAAAAGAGAAGAATTCACATATAGTATACTACCTAATTCTGCGTTCTAGCCACAACTAATATTTGAAGCATGTTTCATCTTGACAAATTCATGACCTGTGCAATATCAAAAATTGATACTACAACTCCACAAGCATTCATCTCCAATTCACTGGAAATATTAGTTAATAGGAACATCAATTACAATTTTTTGGTTTCCTGCCAAACCATAATCAAGAGAACAATATCATTTTTCAGAGCCCAATTGTAGCAAGAGCAACAAGAATACTAGTAATTCAACAGTTGTCCAAACACAACTGAAATAGTATTAATTCTTCAACAACAGTTGTCCAAATACATTAATAACAATACAAGGTAGTAGCAATTCACCTTAAAATTAACAAGTACAAACACAGTACTAAAACATGAGCACAAAAAAAAGAATCGAAAACAATCAAAAATCTATATTTTTATTATCGAACTCTACTGTAAAACTCAAGATAGGAACGAAATTTGTTTTTAACAAAGAAGTAACTTTGGAATACAAACTTATGCGAAGATTCTAACAATGTGGTTGTACTTTGAATTTTAAAGAAGAACTGTATCAGAGTCTGGAGAGTGAACTGTGAAACTTCAATCCTGAATGCGGCTGGGAAAATTGGAATAAAAAGAGAGAATGAAGCCCTAGATGTATTTATATACTTAAGAATAAAATCCTATTTTATTAAATCTTATTGGGTTATCGGTTACCCCGTTAAGAAATTGGGCAAACCGTGGCCTGAACCGATAACCCAATAGTGAAAAAATACAAAATCGTTAGCGAACCGTTAACCCAATAACCCGATATCGATACCCCAATAAGCTTTTTTTGGTTTGGGCTATCGGTTATACCCGATATATGCCCAGCCCTAACTGGAAGTACCACCCTTCTATCTTTCAGTGGAGTGGCGGCAGATAATGCCCAGGGTTTTCTAGAGGAGTGTCACTATATTTTTCGTACTTTGGGTATTGGGGCGACTAGCGAGATTGCTTTTGTCATGTCTCAGGTTCAGAGTAGTGGGTTGATCAGTGGTGGCGGCATATGAGTTGGGGGTATCCTGGCCGAGTTAGCTTCACTTGTGTGGATTCAGGTTTCAGAGATACACTTGAGGGAGTTTGCACTCCAGATCCTCCGAGATATACGGCGCGTGGAGTTTGAGCAGTTGCGTCAGGGCGCTGTGTCACCAATGGAGCATGTCGTTAGATTCAGTGAGTTGGCCAGACATGCACTTCGCTTGGTTGCTTCAGTTAGTAGATGAGTCCGTAGAGTCATTTGGGAGATTCAGGCATGATATTCGGTTTAGCGGGACTCGAGAGTTAGAGTAGGATGCCTCGTTTCAGCAGGTAGTAGGGATCGCTCGCCAGTTAGAGCGCGTGTGGGACCGGGAGCGAGAGGACAGACGAGACCAGGGAGAGAGTTCAGGGAGGCAATGAGGCCTCATAGATCGGAGGAATATACCGGTTTGTATTATGGAGGCAAGGTATGACACATTAGACATTTTGTGGGTTAACCAGTTCAATTTGCATTACCAGCTCCGCATGGGGGTTTTGAGGTACTCATGGGTCTCAGAGGATTCGTATTGTATGTTTTCCACAGCCACGTCGACAGAGAGGTTGTTTTGAGCGTGGGGATGTTAGCCACAGGGTGAGAGATTGTTCCAAGGTAGGCAGGTGTGTTATAGCAGGGTATTCAGGTGAGTGGAGGGCGCCCAAGAGAGGGAGGCCCGACCCGTTGATGTGTTTCATATAGTAGGTTGGAGGCCGTTGTTCCAGGAATTATCACACAGGTATGCTTTGATGTGTTATAAGGGGCACCAATTGTATTTCACTATAGTTCTGTTGGTCAGGACGAGTTTCCCTTATTTGTTATTTCATTTGAGTGAGTTTCATGTTTTGCACTCTATTTTGTGTTTGCTCCTGCTGGATATTGTGTGAGTAGTAGCCTGTGTCTATCGTTGTTTTATTTATTCTTGATAGTAGTGAAACCGGAAGTGAGTCCTTGTTGTTCTTCGTGGTAAGCTTTATGTGATTTTCCTAAATATTTTGCTTACAAGTTGTGATTTGATACTCCATCGAGATGTGAGTTCAGTTAGCGTTATGATTTTATCAGCTGAGATGAACTAGTGGAGGAATTCCAATTGGTGTGATATATTTTTGGTATGTGATTCAGAGTTGAGGACGAGGTCCTCGTGATATTTGTGATTCGATATGTTTGGACCGGGCTGAGTACCGCAATGGAAATTTTATCAGGATGGTATCCTTGTGATTTGTTCATATGCTTTGCTTCTTCCTTGTTATATTACTTTTGGTAAGTCGGTATTGATAGAGAGTTGTGCCCATGGTCTTGTTTGATAGTTCCTTTATATGTTTCTATTTTCATATTCAGTCATTTCGTTATGTGTTTATTTAGTTTAGTTTGCGGGATGTGTGCCCGGTGGTGTCAGTTGTGGCTGTTGACTCGGGTGTTTAATGATGAAGTCTTCGTGTTCATTGCATCATTATCAGTGTTATGGGGTTTGGAAACAGAGTTCTTTTAGATGTGGGACTAATTGCCAATGTCGAGTTGATTTCAGCCAACTATTGTGATCAAAAGTGTTACATGATCCTATGTGTGATATACTATGTTGTGTGGTCGTGCCTTGTGGGTGTAGTCATGAGTTGATGCAGCTGATTGAGGCTAGTGCCATATATGGATTTAGAATCGGGTCTTTTGTAAATGAGTAGAGGGTGCGAAGTAGAGGTATGAGGCTTATCGGTGGTGATGTGAAGGCTATATTGCGGTTGTGATTGTTTCATCAGGCTTATGTGGGTTGGGGAGACGTGGGATCACCCGCGGCTATGTGTTGGAAGTATACCATCAGTGATTGGATGAGTTCAAGGTGAATCTTGGCACGTTCGAGGATGAACGTTTGTTTAAGAGGGGGAGATTGTGATGACCCAAAAGGTCATCCCGTATATTTCTAGCTAATTCTGTGTTTCGAGGTCGTGAAAACCTCTTTCTATCTTACCTCGAATTGCGTGCGCAGTCCGGGCGTGTAGCCGGGAAGCCTTTATGTGAAAAAATGATAAAAATGATAATTTTGTATTAGGAATTTGAATAAAGTTGACTTCGGTCAACGTTTTTGGTAAACGGACCCGGACCCGTGATTTGACGATCCCGGAGGGTCCGTAGGAAAATATGGGACTTGGATGTATGCCCGGAATCGAATTCCGAGGTCCCAAGTCCGAGAAATAAATTTTTAAAAGAAATTATTTTCTGAATATAAAAGAGGTTTTTGAAAATGAAATTATATGTGAAACCTGTGGTATCGGGCCCGTATTATGGTTCCGAAGCCCGGTACAGGTTCGACATAATATTTGTGCCATATCTGTGAAGTTTGGTAAGAAACGGACTTCATTAGATGTGGTTCGGATCGTAAATGCAAAATTTAATGTTTAAAGAAGTTTTGAGGAATTTCATTGATTTTTGGTTTAATTCATCGTTTTAGTGTTGTTTTATGTGGTTTGAAACCTCGAGCGAGTCCGTGCTAGGTTATAAGACTTGTTCATGCATTTAGATGGGGTCCCGGGGTCCTCGGGTGTGTTTCGGATGGGTGTCGAGTCCATTTTCCTTATTTTTGAACAGCTAAAATTTTGCCTTCTTGTTTCCTTCTATGCGATCGCATAGGAGTAGTCGCGATCGCATAATGTCTCTTTGGGGCAGCCCAGTTTTTCTTAATTGTGGTCGCATAGTCTACTTCACGATCGCACAGCTTGTGGACTTCACTCCACGCAATCGCATACACACGTTCGCGATCGCGAAAGTATATTTTCCTCTTCTTCGCGATCGCATCTTCACAATCGCGATCGCACAATGCTATTTTGGCAATGGCCATTTCTTCTTCTATGCGATCGCAATAACATGCCCGCGATCGCATTGAACAAAAAGGTACCTGGGCAGTTTTTTCCTTTCCTCTTCGCGATCGCAAACCATATTTCGCGATCGCGATCCATTACACGCCTGGGCAGAATATAAGTTTACCAAAAATCGGTGTTTCACCATTTTTGACATATTTTGACTTCTAGAACTCGATTTTGGGCGATTCTTTGAGGGTTTTTCACACAAATCTAATGGGTAAGTGTTCTTCCACTATAATTAATTATATTTCATGAATTACTTTCTTGTGTTTATCATTTAATTTGTATTTGGGTTGAGGGAATTGTGGGTTTTGAAAGATAACTTCTAAAATGTAAAATCATGATTTGAAAGACCAAATGTTATCGGAATTGGATAAATTTAATATGGGTAAACTCGTGTCGGAATGCGTAATTGGAATTTGTCGGGTTCCGAGGTGCGGGCCTGGGGGTCGACTTTTGGGTCGATTTTTATAATTTTGTAAAGATTGAAACTTTATTATTCGGAATAGTTCCTTATACGTTTATTGTATATTTTGAAGTTGCTTAAGTGGATTTGAGCCGTCCGGAGGTCTTTTCTCCCGAGAAGTCCATTTTTGAGTACTGGATTGTCGTCTTTGAGGTAAGTATCTTGCCTAACCTTGTGTGGGGAAACTACCCCTTAGGATTGAGTCTTCTTTGTTGATTGTAGTCCGTGTACGCGAGGTGACACGTGCGTACTCGGACTTATTTGCTAGTAGATTGGCCTTTTGGGATTTGTAGGTCTTATGTTACCTGTGTATGAATTGAAATTGTTACATTTGACTCCTTGGTTGTTAATCTCATCCTTTCCTGCTTAAATTAGAATTACTTGCTTTTGGACTCCTTCGTTGGTTATTTGATTTTAATTGACTTAACTGAATATTTTACTACTCTTATCTTCATGCTATATTTGCTTCCTAAAATTGCCAAATTAACTATATTAGTGTTATCTAGTTTATAAGCCATTTAGCCATAGTTAGAACATCCGTTCGTTGGTGTCAAGCATGGCCGTGAGTCTTACATTATGATTTACATGATTTTTCTCCTTATGTGCTACTTGGGTCTAGCTGATAAACATTTATGTTGTTGATGTTTTCCTTGATGTTGCCTATTACTGGGCCTTTGTTTAAGCTGAGTTTTATTCCGTGAACTTAATTGTTTAGGCGAGATTGGTTATAGTTGGTTTTCCTTGCCGGGATGATGTTGTATTCATTGTTGACTCCCTTGCCGGGATGGTATGGTTTCTATTAATGTTCGTGATGTTAATGATATTGTTTGCATTGTTGACTCCCTTGCCGGGATTGTTGTGATTTATGTTTCTTATTATTGATTTTCCTTGCCAAACTGTTGTTTATGTTATTTAGCACGAGGGGACATTCCGTGCCATGTTTATGTTATTTAGCACGAGGGGACATTCCGTGCCATGTTTATGTTATTTAGCACGAGGGGACATTCCGTGCCTGTTTATGTTATTTAGCACGAGGGGACATTCCGTGTAATTTAGCATGAGGGGACATTATGTGCCGTGTTTATGTTATTTTAGCACGGGGGGGACACTCCGTGCCGTATTTATGCATTATTATATTAATTATGATTACGAGATTTTATTGAAAAATGATGGTTTCGAAAGGACTATAGTTGAATGACTTTTACATCGAAGGGATATTTGAAAAGCATTCGTTTTGCATAAAAAGATATTTGGAAGTCATTTATTTAGGAAAACATCGTTGGAAATTTCGTATTTTGAAAGAAACTATATTTTGGTATTTCACTCTGTTAAACATAGTTATATATATATATATATATAGAGAGAGAGAGAGAGAGAGAAAGTATGTTTCAAAGGAGATCCTTTATATTAAAATGAGCATATTTTCAAAGTTTTTCATACGAACCGCTGTTTAAAGGCTTCCACCAGTTTTATGGACTTTAATTGCTAAGGCTCAAGGTGAACATACAGACGTAGAGTTGAGTTATTGGAGTTCTCTATTGCATTGTGTTTTCTTTCGGTTTAGGCTTGTTTTGCTGTCCATCCTTGTGTGTATTCTTATGTTGTTTCGTGGTTAATGTCTGTAGTTTCCTTCCACGTTATATCGTCATTGTTGTAAATTATTCCGTAAATTCGTAGATAGATGTAGTGTTCGATTATTTCTATATTCATGCCAGTTATCTTGTTAGACCAGTGGTGTCTTGACTAGTCCTCATCACTATTTCATAGGGGTTAGTCTTGATACTTACGTGGCACCGCTGTGGTGTGCTCATACTACACTTCTGTGCATTTTTGTTTGCACAAATCCAGGTATCGGATTGTTAGTAGTGGTGCGGATGCTGCCGAGGAGACTCAAGGTAACCTGTTGTTGCGTTCGCAGGCTTCGGAGTCACCTTCCTGTTTTTATTCAACTGTTGTAAGTATTCCCAAGCAGTTGTATTTAGAAGTTGTAGAAGATTCGTAGAGCTTATGACTTGTATTACCCGTTTTGGGAAAGTTTGTTCATTCAGTTGAGATTCTATATCGGGACTGTTAGTTTTCCTTTTATTATTGTTGTTATTTAGTAAGTGTTAGGCTTACCTAGTCCCTAAGACTAGGTGTCATCACGATACCCAACTGAGGGAAATTTGGGTCGTGACAATCATTATCCTGATATCAACGTTATCTTCTCTAATTTCCACATATGATCATTTGCTTGCTTGTCATAAACAGGAGCAGCATCGAGTATCTTCCCCTTCAAATATTCATACAATGCAAGTTCATGATTTGTTTGCCTCATTTTTGCATAGTCATCTAGAAATTCGACACATTTCTTGATTCGAATGTTCATAGTAGAAACTCTTTCAGCTAATGGGCATCCATGTAATTGCCAACTGTACTTCTGAAGTAAATCCGCCATCTTAATCACTTTGGCATCCATTCTTGTTCTCTCTCTCAGTTGAGACTAGTTTGCTTTCACTCGAAGAAGAACTCATTCTCTGCAATGGAGCGGGATACGAATGCAAAAGTTTGTTACTGTGCTTAGTATTTAGTGAAAGGCGGTTATAGTTTCAGGTGGGGAATTTCATGTATGTATTCAGAGATCACGCACTCTCTTTGCTTTTCTTCTTTCACAATAATAAAGAGGACACAATGTGACTATTATTGTTACATCCCGCATTTTCTTACGTTGAAGTTTCGTCGTAAATTAATTGTCGTAAGTTCGGAGATGGGATTATTTTAAGATTTTAAGCATTATGCTATTTCAAATAAGTGATAAATAAATTCGTGAAGGTGAGAGGGGAAGCAAGTCAAAAAAAATGAATTTTCGTCCAAGTTTGACATGTTGGGATAAAATACGGCCCGAGCTAAAATACTCGATATTTATGAACTAGTGTCATACGAGATACCACATGATCATGATAGTAAGGTGTATAAGGTATGTGAAAAGTGAATAGTATTTTAAGTAAGTGAGAATAATTCTCAATTATATAAATAATTATTTAATTATTGGGTAACGGAGCACTACATAGTTAGTTTAACTAGTGATGGATTAATTAAAAACTTTGGATAATGACCAAATCAAGAACGTAAAGGTAGTTCTTAACCACATGACTCTTGATCCATTTTGGTTAGGCGGCAACATACCATATTAAATTCAAGAACCTCACCTTTCTTTATACGTTGTATACAATCAGTACATTGTTGTCGATTCTGTGTTAAAATAGAAATTAGAAAACTGTTAGAAGAAACAGAAAATCTCTAAACTACAAGAAATATTTCGAGTCCACAATTTTCTTGTGCGTCCTTAAGGAATTTTAACCCCCTCACAAGTTGCCAAGGTAATGGATTAAATTCTTCCAGGATGAAACAGAATAAACCTTCCTGCAACAATGGCAATACAAACTGCAGGATACCAACGAACTCAAAGAACGGAGCAAAATCACACTTACGAATTTGAGAGAGAAACTGCGAAGTAGAATGCAGTACTTTTCAGAAGGAAATTCTGGATTTTTCGTGAGTGAAAAGGAAGCCATGCCTCGGTATTTATAGGCAATTTTTGGAAGAGGTGTGATGTCTGTTCAGGAAGAGGTGTCTGTTCAGAAGGGAAAGGCAGCTTCAGCATTTTGGATTATACATTCCAGTTAATTCCGTTAATGAACTAACTGGAACTTAAATAATTCTTAAATTATTAATTAAATAACTTTTATCTAAAAAACAATCTTATCGATCGATCATTTGACAAATCCAAAGCCAAAGCCGAGCCGAGCGACGACGACGACGCGAGTGTTCATTCTCTTCAACTCCTTTTAAGAGCTCTAAGAATTGATCCTATATTTATACACACAAGTGTAGTTATCTTTCACCAATGTTGTACAAAGTTCATGACAAATCTCACTTGATTCAAATTTTCATTTCCCTCCATTTTATTTCCCACGACGACGGCGCGAGTGTTCATTCTCTTCAACTCCTTTTAAGAGCTCTAAGAAGTGATCCTATATTTATACACATAAGTGTAGTTGTCTTTCACCAATGAGGTACAAAGTTCATGGCAAAGCTCACTTGATTTAAATTTTTATTTCCCTCCATTTTATTTCCCACCATTTTTCAATTCACACTCCTTGTCTTTAAAGCCCAAAGGCTTAAAGTCTAACAATCTCCCACATGAATGGGAATGGCTGTAACAAGAATGATCATAGATGAAAGCTGTGTGATTTGCAAGTAAGGATTAATTGCATCTGGATAAGTAGGTTTCCCTTTGAACTTTCTGTAGTGAACATATGTCGAATATACTCGGTCAATCGGTAGATTTGATATCTTTAAACCGTCGAACTTTAGTGTATACTTAGACAACCATATGTCACACAACCAACCCTTAACCGTCTTTTGGTTCTTATTGTTGTGTTCGTTTCAGCCATGAACACTGCCTGGTTTCATAAGTGCGTACAGAATTAGCCTTACAGAATTCTCATTGAAGCGGCTTCCACTTCACACTTACATAGGTGATTCCTAAATGTGTAATCCTTTATATTGACACCACATCAAACTTAGATAATCATTAAAGAACGTGTAAAGTTCTATCCTTGTTACCGAATATTGTCTTCATCACGAGAAGGGACCAAAGATTACTTTGACAATGTTGAATCGATCAATCACAACTTTGTTTGAGCTCCTTGAACCTAGATCACGGAATATCCAAAATTCTAGGTAGAGTTACCGCCATGATGACTTGTCCTCGGCCATAGTCCCATTCCCTTAGATGATTTCTCAACTCCCTCTCTAGTTAAGCCTTTTGTAAGCGGATCCGCCACATTATCCTTTGATCTTACATAATCAATAGTGATAATTCCACTAGAAAGTAGTTGTCTAACGGTTTTATGTCTTCGCCGTATATGACGAGACTTTCCGTTATACATAATGCTCCCTGCTCGTCCTATTACAACCTCACTATCTCAATGTATGGATATAGGAGCCAAAGGTTTTGGCCAGAATGGAATGTCTTCTAAGAAATTTCGAAGCCATTCAGCTTCTTCGCCGGCCTTATCCAAAGCTATAAACTCTGATTCCATTGTAGAGCGAGCGATGCACGTCTATTTGGAAGACTTCCAAGATACTGCTCCTCCGCCAACAGTAAACACATATCCACTTGTCGACTTTGTTTCTGTAGAGCCGGTTATCCAATTTGCATCACTATATCCTTCGATAATCGCAGGATAATTATTGTAGTGCAAGGCGTAGTCTTGGGTATATTCCAAATATCCCAGAACTCGTTTCATTGCCAACCAGTGATGTTTGTTGGGATTACTTGTGAATCGACTAAGTTTACTTATTGCACAAGCTATATCAGGACGTGTACAGTTCATGATATACATTAATCTTCCCATCACACGAGCATAACCCAATTGAGACATGATTTCACCTTTATTCTTTACAAGATATGGTTTAAGTAAATTGGAGTTCTTGCACTTCTAAATTCCAAGTGTTTGAATTTTTCAAGTACCATTTTCACGTAATGTAATTGAGACAAAGCCAGACCCCGAGGAGTCCTCTGGATTTTAATTCCCAGAATTACATCGGCAACTCCTAAGTCTTTCATATCAAACTTACTAACAAGCATACACTTAGTAGCTTGAATGTCGGCAATGTCTTTGCTCATTATTAGCATATCATGAACATATAAGCAAACAATTACTATATGATTTGGAACATTCTTAATGTAAACACATTTATCACATTCATTAATCTTAAAGCCATTTGACAACATTGTTTGGTCAAATTTCGCATGCCATTGCTTGGGTGCTTGTTTTAGTCCGTAAAGGGACTTAACAAGTCGGCACACCTTCTTTTCTTTTTCCCAAACCACAAATCCTTCAGGTTGGTTCATGTAAATTTCTTCCTCCAGATCACCATATAAGAAGGTTGTTTTTACATCCATCTGATGGATTTGAAGGCCATACAAGTCGGCTAACGCTATTAGCATCCGAATGGATGTAATTCTTGTTACCGGCGAGTATGTGTCAAAATAGTCAAGACCTTCTCGCTGTCTAAATCTTTTGACAACAAGTCTTGCCTTGTATTTGTCAATAGTACCATCGTCTTTGATTTTCTTCTTGAAAATCCATTTAGAACCCAAAGTTTTGTTACCTGGAGGAAGATCAACCAGCTCCCAAGTGTGGTTGCTCAATATGGATTCTATTTCACTATTGACAGCCTCTTTCCAATATTGTGCTTCTGAGGAAGACATTGCTTCTTTGAAGGTTCGAGGCTCATGTTCTAGCAGGAAAGTCAGAAAATCTGGACTGAATGAAGTAGATGTCCTTTGACGTTTACTTCTTCTCGGATTTTCCTCATTAGGAATACCATATGTTGTTTCCTCCCGAGGTCGTTTTGACTTTTGGTAGGATAATTCACTTTTCTTTTTATATGGATAAATAGTTTCAAAGAATTCAGCATTATCTGATTCTATTATCGTATTAACATGGATCTCAGGATTTTCTGATTTATGAACCAGAAACCGATATGCCTTGCTATTGGTTACANGTTGATTATTCGGTTTGCTGTAAGTATAGCTTCCCCCCACAAGTTCTGTGGTAAACCAGAACTTATCACCAAGGCATTCATCATCTCCTTTAATGTTCCATTCTTTCTTTCTGCAATTCCGTTAGATTGAGGAGAGTACGGGGCAGTTGTTTGGTGAATAATGCCATTTTCCAAACATATTTGTTCAAAAGGAGATTCATATTCGCCACCCCTATCACTTCTTATCATTTTGATCTTTTTGTTAAGTTGTGTTTCAACTTCATTCTTGTATTTCCTGAATGCATCAATTGCTTCATCTTTACTACTAAGTAAGTAAACATAGCAATATCTCGTACTATCGTCAATAAAAGTGATGAAGTACTTTTTCCCATTGCGAGATGGCGTTGATTTCATGTCGCAAATATCTGTGTGAATTAAATCTAAAGGACTTGAATTCCTTTCGACAGACTTATATGGATGCTTAGCATACTTTGATTCCACAAAGATTTGACATTTTGAGTAAATGCAATCAAATTTTGGCAATACTTCCAAATTAATCATTTTCCGTAATGTTTTGAAGTTGACGTGCCCTAAGACACATGCCATAAAGTGTTTGACTCAACTAAGTAAGAAGAAGCTTCAACTTTATTGATAGGAAAAGCTATTACATTTAGCTTTAAAAGGCCCTCATTCAGCTAACCT
This sequence comes from Nicotiana paniculata, assembly GCA_005239505.1. Taxonomy (NCBI): domain Eukaryota; kingdom Viridiplantae; phylum Streptophyta; class Magnoliopsida; order Solanales; family Solanaceae; genus Nicotiana; species Nicotiana paniculata. The sequence continues at coordinate 207,219 of ML351477.1, read as the reverse complement.
TTGCCTATATACAGATCATTCTTACTTAAAATAACACTATTGGAAACAAACACACACTTAAATCCATTTTTGACAAGAAGTGTTGTAGATACTAAAGTCTTGCGAATTTATGGAACAAGGAGAACTTGATTTAAAGTCACAATTTTTCCGGATGTCATCTTCAATGCAATCTTGCCAACTCCCTCGATTTTGGCCGTATATGAATTTCTCATGAAAAGAGTTTGTTCGGGTCCTGCAGGAGCATAAGAAGAGAATAAATCCTTGTTTGCACAAATATGGCGGGTGGCACCAGAATCAATCCACCACTCTCTTGGATTTCCTACCAAGTTGCATTCAGACAACATGGCACACANGGAGCATAAGAAGAAAATAGTTCCTTGTTTGCACAAATATGGCGGGTGGCTCCAGAATCAATCCACCACTCTCTCGGATTTCCTACCAAGTTGCATTCAGACAACATGGCACACAAGTCCTCCACTTCTACCACATTTGCTTGATTCTTCTTCTTTTGTGACTCTTTCTTTGGAGCACGACAATCTATGTCCTTATGCCCGGGCTTTCCACAGTTTTGACAACTACCTTTGAACTTCTTCTTGTTCGGGTAATTCTTTGGTCCATATGCCTTCTTCCTTTTCTTTTTATTTCCTGGTGCTTCCTCAACAATGTTAGCTCCCATTATTTCCGAGTTACCACGTGACTCTTTTCAGCATTTTTGTTGTCTTCTTCTATCCTTAGACGAACAATTAGATCCTCAAGTGTCATCTCTTTGCGCTTATGCTTCAAGTAGTTCTTAAAGTCCTTCCATAAATAAGGTAATTTTTCAATGAAGACAGCAACTTGAAACGCCTCAANACTATAAACATTATACAAACCATCCTCCAAACAACTTAAAATGTAGTTTCTGCATAAGAAATCAGAGTGTTTCCATGCTTCAATTACCATAAATCGTTCAGCCTCAGGAGTATCTTCTCCCACGACTGGAACATCCTCCTTGATGAATCGTTGCAGGCTTAGTGTAGTTAGATAGAATAGCATCTTCATCTGCTAACGTTTGAAGTATGTACCAGAAAATTTTTCGTATTTTTCTGCCGGTGCCATTGTATGTGCTGGTCTTGACGAAGCAGCAGCACTTGATGAAGCACCCGTTCAAGCAGCATTTCCATTAGTTTGGTTTTCATTCGTCATGTTTCTGTAGAGTTGGAAACAAACAGAACTTTGTTAAATCAGTGAAGTTTTGGTATCTTCAAACTGAATACCAAACCAAACATACAACACATAACAATGGTGAAGTTTTTATATACTTCAAACCCGTACGTTTATTATTACGGTAAAGTTTTGATATACTTTAAACCGGACAGAACAGTTATTGGACTAGAAAGCACAAAGGCTTTAGTCTCCAAACCAGTATACAAAATATAGATAACAATTCAATATAAATTTCAACACAGAAACATTAATTTAAAATTCCTTAAGCTTGTTGTCGATTCTGTGTTAAAACAGAAATTAGAAAACTATTAGAAGAAACAGAAAATCTGTAAACGATAAGAAATATTCCGAGTCCACAATTTCCTTGTGCGTCCTTAAGGAATTTTAACCCCCTCACAAGTTGCCAAGGTAATGGATTAAATCATCCCAGGATGAAACGGAATAAACCTTCCTGCAACAGTGGCAATACAAACTGCAGGATACCAACGAACTCAAAGAACGGAGAAAAATCACACTTACGAATTTGAGAGAGAGACTGCGAAGTAGAATGCAGTACTTTTTAGAAGGAAATTCTGGATTTTCAGTGAGTGAAAAGGAAGCCATGCCTCGGAATTTATAGGCAATTGTCGGAAGAGGTGTGATGTCTGTTCAGGAAGAGGTGTCTGTTTATAAGGGAAAGGCAGCTTCAGCGTTTTGGATTATACATTCCAAGTTAATTCCGTTAATGAACTGGCTGGCACTTAATTAATTCTTAAATAATTAATTAAATAACTTTTTTCCAAAAAATAATCTTATCGATCGATCATTTTCCAAATCCAAATCCAAATCCAAAGTCAAAGCCAAAGCCAAAGCCAAAGCCGAGCCGAGCGACGACGACGGCGCGAGTGTTCATTCTCTTCAACTCCTTTTAAGAGCTCTAAGAACTGGTCCTATATTTATACACACAAGTGTAGTTGTCTTTCACCAATGTGGTACAAAGTTCATGACAAAGCTCACTTGATTCAAATTTTCATTTCCCTCTATTTTATTTCCCACGACGACGGCGCGAGTGTTCACTCTCTTCAACTCCTTTTAAGAGCTCTAAGAAGAGATCCTATATTTATACACACAAGTGTAGTTGTCTTTCACTAATGTGGTACAAAGTTCATGATAAAGCTTACTTGATTCAAATTTTCATTTCCCTCTATTTTATTTTCCACCATTTTCCAATTCACACTCCTTGTCTTTAAAGCCCAATGGCTTAAAGTCCAACATACATTAGCACTCTTGCAATGAAAAAGAAAACATAAACATTAGCATTCTTTCAATCAAAGAAAACGTTAGCCATTTTTGTGAAGTCTTTCAATCAAATTCATTCTCAAAGAACTTCAATCATATTACTACTTTGACAACGTGATTTCTTAACAAAAATCCGACGAGGTTTCTTAGCACAATTAGCAACGTGAGATTTTACAATTCTAAGGGAGTACGGTGAAACCTTTTCCAAGAATATCATAGGAATTTTTCTCTTCTACTCTAGGTATATTAAGGCTAAGCTTTTCTTTCATTTTGGCATGATCTCGTCATTACACAAGTTTGATAACGAGGCATAAAGAAAAATTCATATCCCAAAATTTACGTATATTTTGTTAGTCTCGCAAGTTATAATATTTTCTTTATCGGGACTTGTATTCATTTGAGTATTATCTTTTTCCAGTCAAGAGAGCAGAAAGTCTATATATATACAGTATCACAGTATTTTCATTACCATCGAGTTATAATCGATGGGCAGGCCCCTATTGGGAAACCTCTGATAAGATGGTAAGTTATATGCCGAGCCTACTGTGGTCGAGCGCCTTATTGCTAGCCCAGTTGATCGATATACAAAGCCTAGTATGGCCGAGCGCCTATGAATATATATATATATATATATATATATATATATATTCATAGGCGCTCGGCCATACTAGGCTTTGTATATCGATCAACTNATATATATATATATATATATATATATATATATATATATATATATATATATATATATATACACACACACACCGAGCCTTATAGGAACGGACTACTATTTTACTTACTATATTGAGAGAGTTGAGTCAGTATCAGCGGGTAAGCATATCTTCAGATTATCCTTGACTTCCAGCTACTTGCAGTTATTATATTATCAGTTCAGTTTCAGCTTTCAGTATATCTACTTACATACTCGGTACATTACTTCGTACTGACGTCCCTTTTCAGGGGGCACTGCATTTCATGCATGCAGGTTCAGACAGACAGACGGGTAGACCTCCTCACTAAGTGTTGCCCGAGTATATTTACTTACATACTTGGTACATTACTTCGTACTGACGTCCCTTTTCAGGGGGCGCTACATTTCATGCATACAGTTTCATACAGACAGACGGGTAGGCCTCCTCACCAAGTGCTGCCCGAGTTCAGCTTGATCGGTAAGCTTCATGCCTTTCGGAGTTGCCGGATCTAGAGCCTTATGTACATCTTTTGTGTGTGTGTGTGTGTGTGTGTGTGTGTGTGTGTGTGTGTGTATATGTGTGTGTGTGTGTGTGTGTGTATTATGAGTAGGTCGGGGAGTTGTTCCGATCACAATATATCCATCAATAAAGGCTTGTATACATATCCTGTCAGTTAGTGAAATATGTTGGGACAGGCCTTGTATGTATATTTGGTTGGTTTGTTAGCTGTAATAATTATGACGGCCTTGTCAGCCCAATTTTATATTGACACTTAGTCAGCATTCGCAGTTGTCTTGCAATGTGGCATATGTCAAAGTATGACATCATATGTTCAGAGTCCCTTAAGTTGCAAGTTGGTACACAAGGATAGGTGAGACACTGGGTGCCGGTCTCGCCTCCCAGGCTCGGGGCGTGACACTTATTCAGTCTCAATATTTTAATAAACAAGTTATGCGTATTACAATCCCATAATTCTTGTAATGAGAGCAAACTTAATTAGTTATGTCAATTTTAGGAGGTGTGACCAATATTATATCCTCTTCAAAAAAAAATTATTACAAACTTGATTGAAGGCCTAAAATCTAGGGAAAAGATTTAGATTTATGTAGAAAAAAAAGGATTTTGTATCAATGCACTTCCAAAATTGTACTTTTAAGCAGGGTGGGCGTAGTTTCGGCAAATTTGAAATTCTAATTTTTTGGACTTTTGGTTTCGATTTTCTGATTACGGATTGGATTTCGAGTTTAATTTTTAAATTTTTTGATTTCAAATTCGGTGTTAGATTTGGTACTTCAGATTTTTGAATATCTGAAAATTCGAAATTTTAGGGCTACTTATTAGACATTAGCTCATATATTCAATAGTAAGTCAATATCAGAATATTTTCTAGTTAGACATGGTTTTACTATTGTTAATTCTTATTGGCCTTATTGATGTCTCTATTGTATTTCCTTAATATGGTTTTATTATTTGTATGAATACTTTATTTGAATGATTGCATTGAGAATGAGGAACTATTAAGGCCATTTAAATGAATACTTCTTTGGATGTTTATTTTTGTAAGAAAAAGAAGCATTTCAACTTATAGGCTCAAAATCGAAAATCGAATATCCAATTCGATTAGTACGAAATCGAACTTTTATTTGGCTTGGATTTGAATTATTATTTCTTCAATCCAAAAATCGAAACCAAATCACAATTTTTATTTTCAATTCGAACTGCCCAAATGCCTTTAAGCTAATTTTGCTTGACCAACAAAAACAAGGAAATTATCTTAAGTTTGATGAAATGTGTGGTGATCAAGTTGAACATTAACCATTAAGAAAAGCCAATAACACTTACGTCCCAATAATGTATAATGTGTTAAAATAATAAACATTTTTCTTTATGGTTACTGGCTTTTCTCTATGGTTCGGGTAGCTGATATACAAAATATTTTGCATTTATATAGGGTTCGGAAAAGGACCGCACCCCAAGAATATGATATAAATAGTCTACACTTAAGTAAAGACATGTGGTAAATGTGGGGTTGAAAAATTAATTCTTATTATTTAAAAGTCAGAAAATTGGATTGTTAGTGAACAATGGCATAAATAGGCCAAAAGTATAACGTTAGTGGCATGGATAGGCCGACCTTTTTTTTTTAACGGATGGTATAGATAAGTCATTTCCGCTAGTTGGATGGCATTTTTAGATCTTTTCCGTTAAATAAATAAACAAAACAAATCAAGCCTAGTAATTTAGTCCTCCACACTAAGCGTGGGTTTGAGTCCTAATGCCCTATCCCCTCCCCCCCCCCAACCCAAACCCCGTGTTTTAATTTTAACTTTTTCGTTTATATTATGCTACAAAAATGCTGATTATTTTAAATAATTTTTATTATTTAATGCACGCATTTAATATTTTTATGACTATTAACGTACTTAAATTAGTATATCACTCATAGAAGAAAACAGAGAAGAAAAATGGAACAAGAAAAAAGCTAATATCTTTATGACTATTAACGTACTTTAGAAGAAAAATGGAACAAGGAAAAATCTAACTCACAAGAAACTCTAGCGTAATTATCTTGAATTGATTCTATGTGTAACGATTTAAAATTGGTCCAAAGGAATGATTTTTTAGGTGTTGAAGAGAATTAACTCTTCATCGTACGTAACACATACATGCACATTTCTTGATAATTAATATATTTTTGCTGACAGTTAAAACTGAAATTAGTTAATTTAGTTTGGGCATAAAGTTGAAGGTAGTTAAGTTGGTAAATAATCCACTATTTTATGGACAGTTAAAACTGAAGATTAGTTAATTTAGCTTGGACATATAATGGAGGTTGATAAGTTGGTAAATAATTACAAATTAATAAAGTATTTAAATTATTCTTAAAAAGGTAATCAAGTTACTAGTTCGAATCAGTAGAATTGTTTGTTGATACTGTTGTGGCATAACCACTTATGGTTTATTTAACAGCTTTTTGGGTTGGTTTAAAATTCAAAAATAGCTAGATTTACAAGTTGTGATTGAAAAATAGCAACAGTTTTAAAAGTAATCAAAATTTAGTCACTTTTCATGTAAAGATAAATTTGAACGAAAATACATGTTCAAAATACGGAACTTTCCGTGTTACAGCAAAATAGTGACTATTTTTTAATGACTTTGCAAATACTGACTATTTTTCAATTACCAGTCCGAAAACTGGCTAGCCCGTACTATTTCCACGATTTTCAGTATAAATTTGTCGTGTCGTTTGTATGAATAAATAATTCTGCAGAAATCATATTTCGGTGATTTGGTAAAGAAATTAAAACCTTGTGTACAGGCATTTTAAATTCTTTACCCAAAGATAATGAGCAAATCTTCCTATATGTGCTAGTTTTCTGTACTGGGTTATTAAAAATTTGCTGATGGTAGGAGTAAATTTGACAGGATAGTATAGCGATAGGGCTAAATCTAGCCAGATAGTATAACCGAGATTAAATATAAACAATATTCGAAATAGAGAGGTATATTTGGCTCTTTTTCCTTTTCATTCCAATTAAATATTATACACGTTTAATAAAAAATAAGATATAAACAAAAACTATTAGATATATTAATGAAAATATCTAACTACCCTTCCTTTCCGCCCAATTTATTTTGTAATATTCATTTCTTTTTTCTTTTACATTTTGGTCAAAACGCTATTGCTTTTCTTTTTGTTTTCTTTTCTTTTTTCTCTTTTGATAAATTTATTTCCTTTTCCTCTGTATCATGGGAAAGCTTACAAAATATTCCAATCTTTTGAAGAGTGCAGTTAGAAAACATAATACGATTAGTGAGACTAAATTTGGGTACTTAATTCAACGGGTAGAACTGAAATTAGGACAATCATGAAAGTAATTTATATACATCTAAAATCAATATTTTACTTATATATATAGTGTAATTTTTCGTAATATATTGATCATCCATAGCAAAAGGCGGCTTTTCGCCCCTGCATGAAAGGATATTTCGTTTTCTGTATACTCCAAAGCTTTGGGTGCAAATAAATTTTCACTAGAAAAACAATGACACTTTTCTTAAACCTATGGGGAATTATATGACTTAAATACAGAGATAACACAATTGAAATTTATTTAAGAGTTTGGTACGGAAGAAATTATTTTCATGAGTAACCTTTTTTTTTTGAAAAATATTTTCCTTCAAACAATCGTAGGACTTACAAATTCCCTTAAGAATATCTTTTGGTTTATTTTCTAGTGTTTGATAAATTTTTTTCATTTTCTAATATTTGATTTGATAAGTAAGTATGTGACATGTGATAATTTTAGTGTAGTATTGAATATGAGATAAAATTTCTATCATTTTTACAAGTTTCAAAATAACTTCCTTAAGGATAAAATAAGATCTCTTCCTTAACTGTGGTTCAACTCCAGTGCGTGGTTAGAGCAGCATCACAAGCCAATCAACCAACAATCTGGCACGAGATGATAAAGAGAGAGCTTCGTCTATCGATGAGCAACGGATTGACGGAGCTCTTGGCATTGCTTTATTTTCCTCTCCTTTCCTATCAGCGTGAATACCGGAAATCATTTTCCAGATGGAAAATCTACACTAGTGGGTCATCGGATAGCCCACTTCTAAGAAATAGTCCATTCTACATTAGTAGGCCATCCCCAAAATTGTAGAAGAAGAATTAACTCATATAGTCGTCCACCTGATTTCTTAAACTATAAATAGCTGGTGAATGTATAATATATGTACAATTCATGTATAATATATGGATATCTACGTATACCCAGTGTATAATATATGTATACCGGCTAGAAAAAGTAAGCATTGAATCCGACCGGCTGTTTGTGTAACATTCCCTATTTCTTACACTTCTTCGGGATGGGTTTTAACTTTTGACCCCAGCTTGCTCTACGAGCAGAATTTCAAGGTCAAAATTTAAAATGTTGCCTATGGAGCAAGCGAGGGGAAATATTTGTTATATTTGAAGTTCTGACCATGGACAACAGGGACAAAAAGTCAAACTCATCTAATTTGAAGGCTATTTGTGTACTTTATCCTAGGCCATTGGAAGCCCACTTTTAAAAAATAGCCCATTATACACTAATAGGCCATCGAAAAGCCCACTTTGAAAAAATAGCCTACTCTTATTAAACTACCCGGTCTGTTTCCTAAATTTTAAGTAAAAATTAGCTGGGACGACCACTTTTTGAGTTGGCTATTAGAATTTAGCGAGCTTTTATAGTGTATTGGCAAAGTAATTATTTTTTAATGAGAAAATACACATCTGGCCAAAAATACCTTTATCTAACTCCAGGAATGACTAATGGAGTTTGAACATTTATCTATTCAAATTATTCCTTGTAATCTTTAATTGGTGTTGTATAATCATTGTTTGGTGTTTTAGGATTTTTGTAAATTCTCTGTTAAATCGTTTCCTTTAGTAAATGTTATATTTGTATATTACTAATCCTTCTTTTTACATTGGTATTTCATGAACAAAAAGAATCGATGAAGATGTAAATATTTATCTGCAGCTTTATTTTAACGATTCAAATTTAATAAAAATGGGTCATATATATCAGTTGTGATTAATGCGTGAAATATACTTATCAAAGAAAAGTGATAAAACATAAAAGTTGAGCATAATAGCTACAGTTTACACTTTTTTTTGGTGTTTAAAATGTTCGTTGTGAAGTAGAGATGTGTAAAAACAAGTTGGCTACAAGCTGGAAAGAGGTAAACTATGTATTAAGCCTTTTATTTCTTCCTAGCTTTGCTTCCTTGACCAATATGTACGTATCACCCATATTTATCTTGGCATCTATCATATGTTACTGAATATATATATCATCCGCATTTATCTTGGCATATTTCACATAGTTACTTAAGAAGATTATAGACTCCTCATACTTCAGGTTTTTTGCAGACTAATTTACGAACTGCTAGATTATTAGGCACAGCTTCTCTATTTAAAAGAACTTGATTCAGAAGATTCACGCACATAGACTTAAATAGGTAACGATCGAGGTGGAAAAATCAGGAGTGATTTGACGGGGAAATTAATAAAGCTTTTGCTTTAGGTCCAAAAATTTTTAATAGTGAATTTTATAATTTGTTTTCAATTAGACAATATTGAAGATTGTAGAAAAAATATAAAATCTTTATAAAAAAGGAAAGAAAAAAAGACAATCTACTTTTAATAGTAAGAATATTTTAGAATTTAAAATTAAACTACTCAAATCTTCATATTAGTAAATAAATTTTTTTACATAACAATTATTGATACCCAATTTTGCCCTCATATATTTTTCAAATAATATGAATACTTTCAAAATATCATTTTTGCATTATTATTAATTGATTTACACAAGCATTTATTATAATTTTTCATAATTTTAGAGTTTTTTAATTAATTTTTCCTTGCATTAATTTACATAAAAATTCAGTAATTACTCTTTTAAATTATTTGTGATGACTTAATCACCTAAAATTATTATTTGCATCCCTAATACATTTTTAAAATATTTTTAACCCATTTTTTATATAATTACAATTGTATTTTAGGCTATTCGAATAAATTTACAATAATAGCCTATATTTTGCATTTTTATTGCAATTGATATTTCATTTAGGGTAAAAATAATATTTTACATTTTTATAGTCTTATATTATTGTTTAAAGTATTAATTTGCATAAATAGCATTTTTATATATTTATTTAGCTATTTTATTAAATTATTTCCCTTTTAATTTCTATTTTAAAGAGCTGGCCCAATTTTTAGTTATTTTCGGACCAGACAAACCCAAATCCCTGGACCAAAACCTCAAGCCCAATACCAGGAGACCTGCCCAGTCCAAAACTGACTCAGACCCCTTAAACCACAGTCGTTGATCAAAAATGATCAATGGCTCACAACCCTCAACCCCTCTTCTTTTATAACCCAATCCCTAAACCCTAGAGACCATTGTCTCTGTCTAGCCGCCCTAAAACACTCCACCCCACCAAAACCCTAATCGCCGCTTTCTCCAAATCTTCTCCTAATCCTGACTACAATGGGATTCTCCCATCATTTACTTGCCATATAAGTATTTTTCGCTACTGGGTGTTTCTCCATGGTATCAACTAGTACTTGCCTAAACATGGCAAGTACTACCTCTCTGATTCTGTCCGAATGAGTCCTATTTCTTGAATCTGGACCGTATTTCGTCTATACGCGTTCGATTCTACACTGTGAGAGTCCGATTTTGTTTGGATTATGCTGAGTTACACTTTCCTTAAAAAACTAGGGTTACAGATTTTCTCTATTAAATTGATTTCAAATCGATTTGCATGATTCTTTTCCTTGTTTGGTGTTTAAATTATTATTTTTCCTCATATGTTTGCTCGATTTTTGACTATTATACAAACCCCCTCATTTTTCCTTTTGGGATAGACTTGGAAATCAATTTTTACTAAAAAAAATTGGGGTTTTTGCTACTCTCTTACTTGGTATTCTGTACTGGTCGACTGAAATCCAAGGCCATTAGCATCTTGTTATTTAACTCGTTCTTGGTGCGAGCATTGCCAGGGGTCCTTTTGAAGCTCTTGGAAACTTTGACGCATCGAGGTTTAAATGGTGCAACACGTGGTGCTATGGTTGAGTAAATTGGTTTTGGGCTCCTCTATAGATCCCTGAGTCGTATATTGAATGTGGCTCTTTGTTGAAGTCCTGGGTATGTTGTGTAAGAGTTCTTGAAGTCCCAGGCATGCCGGGTATTTTTATTCAGGCCTGTTGTAGGCCTATTATCACTATTATGTAACATTCGTACTTTTACTCATTATTGGGCCTGTAATAACTTTTTGTATAAATAATTAGGGTATTAGTGAAAAGGGAATGGGTAGAATTCTATATCTACTTGCACAATGGGCAGATAACATGCTTATATGACTTGACAATGTGTTTGTTATATGTGTTGTTAGATTACATGAGCACCGTAGAAATCATGATATTAGGAGAAGCGCACACACACTAATTGTTTACTATTAATCATGAGTTCGGATGCTATGTCTAATGTTGCGTTTTACAGATATCATGCATATAGGAAGTGAGCACTCTGCATGAATACTTTCAAAATGCATTAGAAAAAGAGTGTGTATAGGCATGTGAGTTTTTAGGGAGAGCATGTGAGTTTGTTACAAAAGATAAGGAATAATCTTGCCATGTGGAAATAGTAAAAAATAAAATTAAAAAAAATACTAGCTAAATATTTAAAATCAAGAACATATACCTTTTTGTGATTTTTAATTTTCTTAAATAAAACCTACTAAAAATGAAATAAAGGTAAAAATATGTAGATTAAACTCAAATAATATTTACATACTAAAAAGTGGTGAAAATTTTGATTTTGGTCAAAAATTAGGTGCTCACAACAACAATAAGAATAAATAATTAAGTCCTTAAATTAATTACCAAAAAGTATTTTATATAACTAATTTGAGAAAAATGTAGGTTATTTTTTCTGAAATTCATCATATAAATCGGTTATAATATAGTATTGAAAGTCAAATTGTTAAAAATGCAAACCCTAAGCAATAAGGATAAAATATTAGAAGATAAAATATATTCGAAGTGAGTTATCATTAATTATTTTTCGTTCTTTTGGTATTCGTTTAAACAAATGACAACTCCTTGTACTTTTCAACGTCCTCAGTTACTTATCGTAAAATATTAACCTAATGTAGATATTTTAAAACTTAGCATTTGATAACTTGATTTACATGTTCTTCATTTACTTTATTGATTGAAGCTACACACGTGTGGCACGTATACTATATATATATGTATATATATATTACAATTTACCATAGTGCATTTTATACTATGTTCAAATCTCTTTATAATAGTCTTGTTTGTTTTGATTTTTTTTTTAATTCTTAGAATAATTGAATTTTATACACCTATAACATCAATTGACATTTAAATCTTATTTTATTGTTATAGATAAAAATTATTCAAAAATGTAATTTTTCATTTTTTATATATTATAAAAGATAAGAAAATTATATAAATATGATAAAAATCTTTAACTAACTAACTAACTAACTATATATATATGTGTGTGTGTGTGTGTGTGTGTGTGTATTCTTTGGAAAAGATGGTGTACTTTATTAAATATTTCAATATATTTGTTTAAAATACTAAACCTATTATTATTTAAGTTAGAGATTCTACTTCAATATCGACATTATGAAAGTAAATTATCGCTAGTGCTTTTTGTTATGAAAATAAATGACCAGTAACCGAAGTGGCAACAGTAAAATCAATTAATATTTGAGTAAAGCTATTATAAAAAGATGATAATTTATGAGTGTGGCAGTATAATGATAGTCGTTGTTGTTATTGTCACACCTCTTTTTTCCCGATTAGAGTGGGATAATGGGAGTTTTTTTAATTTAAGTGACATAATTTAATTTTGAATTATTTATTTAATTTTCAGAGTCGTCACCCGGATTTTTACAGTGTTCTAGGACACCATGTATTTATTAAAATCTCAAATCGAGGAAATTTTGACTCTGTTTAAATTGTCTGCGAACCAGAAATTTGGATAGGGAATTTTGTTAACCCGGGAGAAGGTGTTATGCATTTCCGAGTTCTGTGGTTCTAGCACGGTCGATTAATGATTAAACTTGGCCTAAATTATTTAATTACCGCTTTTGTGTATTTTTTATATTTTTTACCGCTTTTATTATTCTTTTGTATTCAAAGAGTTATTTTTGAGTTGGGCCATGTATGCGTAAATCCGTTGAGATTGAAATGTGTCAAAAATCATATCACGCGGACGTGTACATAATTCTCGACACTGAATTCATTTAAAGAAGTAAATAAAGTTGCGCAAGCGCGTATTTTTATTTTGGTTGTACAAGAAATTGAAATCACGTCACGCGAGCATGTACGCAATTTCGATAATAATTTCAAAAATAATCTGTTCCTAAAGGTATCTCAACGGGTGTTCATTTTAATCTTTATTTGTGCTACTAAACGTATACACCATTTTAAAAATTATATATTTTAGTTGTTTTTTATTCAAATTTGCGCGAACGTATACTTTGATCATTAATTTGTTTTCTAAGTCTAAAGATATTCACTATCTAATTAAGGAAGGGGTTTGAATATTCACTATCTCTAAAGTGAATTCCTAAGTTAAGTTATGAGACTAATCTAGGGAAGCTTTTCTAGATAATAATATGGAATTACTCTTAAACTAGACGTACTAGTCCAATATGTGAGGATTTGGGCTATGGCCAAATTTAGCCCGAATTTTATCACTTTGGGCCATCCTAGGTTTTGTCTATTTGCAAAAAGATGATACATGATTCGAACTAAAATAAATCAAATAAAACGTTAAGGGAATGAACATGTCAACACATTTCGAATTATATGGTGATATATATGTGTACTGCAAATATGCATTTACAATGCTCCCACGGGAGCTTTTACAAAGAACAAGGACGGAAAACCTAGTCTGCCCTAGGGACCAGCTCCCTCGGAAGCCTTCAAATATCAGCATCGGCACCAAGAGAAAGGAAAAATTTGGCGTTGATCTCATCCGCCTTGGCCTGCTTTATCTCTTCCGAGAGATCAATGCCCCTGACATGAATCTCTTCGAAAGTCTCGCTCCGAGACCTACATCGAGCATACTCATTGCCCCTCATCTCTCTGTCAAAAGCTCCCCCTAGCTCAGCCCGAGCATCGGCAACATCTTTCAAATAAATGGCCACTTTCTTATCGGCCTCTGCTCGAACTTCTTCAGCTTCAGCCCGGGCATCCACGACCTAGGACTTCATATTCAAAAGATCAGTCTCGAGCTTGGCAATCCTTCTCGTCTGAGTTGAGCTATCTTCTCGAGCATTGCCGAGTTGTATCTCGAGGGCAGCAACCTTGGCCAAAGCATTCCTTTGGGCCGCTGCATGAACGCATATCTTCTCCTTCAACACATTGCATTCAGAGTTAACCTGCCCGACTTAACCCAAAGGCGTTCCAATGCTTCTGTTTTTCTCTGCAACTGAAGCACCAAAACATTAATTCCCGGAGGCAGGAAAGGAAGCACATACTCCCCCAAAATAAGGATTACATGTTGCTCGATATTGCCTTCATAATCTCGGCTTCGATTCACTTCCGATCGAAGGCATATCAATTCTTTTGTCTTCTCATTGCAGAGAAGCCTGAAAGATTTTTCCTTGCCCAAGGTTTCCCGAAAATTGGCCTCACAACAGAGCAGATCGGACTTGAGCTTGTCAAAAGCCTACGAAAAAGAAGCTTAAATTCAAAAAATAAAAATACAAAACTGAAAATCAACAAAGTCGATCAAAACTCACCCTCAAAACAGAGTCGGTAAGCCTCCTCAAAAGTTGAGCGTGTGTCTATTGGCCTGGCTCCATCGGCCCCAGTTGAACCGCTCTCGGTAGGGGCATGACCACTCGAGACCCCTCTTGGTTCGAACGGTCCCTGGTCCAAACGTCCCTTGAAGTACCTTCAGGGATGGAAGTAGACGATGGTGGATGACTCTTGCTCCTTCACTCTCGAGGAACCTCTCCCTCAAAACTAGAGGTCTCATGCCTAACAGAATCGACAACCTCGGGAGGGCCCCTGGATAGCCGTAGACGAAGAACCATCCTCCCGAAAGAGTTGATGTCCACAGAATGACCGACGTATAAAAAGTCCTCCTCATCGACGACATCTCCTTTGTGTCTCCGAGAAGGCCCCGCCTTATTGAGAATGTCCTCATCCGTAGAGGATCTTTTTTGCTTATTATCCTCCCTCGGCTCCGAAGCTGACTGACCTTCCCTCTCCTCAAAGGGACACGGTCTCACCTCGGAGAATCCACCAACACCTGCAGTGGCAGAGTTAGTACACATAAAAGAAAGCATTACTCAAAAGGCAACCACATGGCTCATATCGTGGTGCTTTGCTTCCCATTTGCCCTTCGACATATCTTGCCACTTGCGTTCGTCATATGTTGAGGAAGCTGCCAGCCTCCGAGTCCAGTCCGCAAGATCGGGGACCTCCTCCGGCATCCAAAGGACCGCTGAGAAAGAGAAAAAGAAACACTCTTATAAATCGATAAGAGTAAAGGACGCTAAGGTACGACATAGTACTTACGTTTGAAGTTTCATTTTTCGGGAAATGGCAGGAACTCCGCAGGAATGATGTTGACGGTCCTCACTCATACAAAATGACTTATCCATCCTATTTTTCGGTCCTCGTCATAGATGGCAATGAAAGGCTTGGTGGACCGCCGTCGTAACGCAATTAGGCCTCGACAATGCTGGGGCCAATATAATCTAGTAAGGTGGCTAAGGGTAAACTCGACAGCCTTTTCGGTAAAGTACCTCATCATCAACATTATCCGCCAAAAGGACGGATGAATCTGATCCAGGGTAACTTGGTACCGTTTGCAGAATTCGATCACAAGGCGGTAGAGGGGGCCCAATGTAAATGGGTACATATACACGTTCAAGAATCCCTCCACATAGGTCATGATGTTCTCTTCTCGAGAAGGTATCTGCAATATCACATTTTCTCCCCATCTGCAATCTCTCCTCACGGCCTCAAGGTGGTTTTCTTCAATCGATCGAATAAACCTCGACGCATGCTCTCGATGGCCCGGGGCATCGAAGGGTTTCTCTAGTGCAAAGTCTTTTATCAAAGCAAAACAGTTCAAGGTTAACTCGCCATACGCCGGCGGTGTATCACCGGCCGGGAGAGAAGCAGAGGTAAGGTTTCCCTCTTCTTGGTGAACGGATTCGGGCACGACATCCATAACTACTCAATCAAAGGTAAAGAGGAATAAATGAAAACAATTTCGCAAGATGAGAAAAGGAAGAGAACGTTGAAAGGAAAGATAGTTTTGCAAAGTTGCAAGACTTAAAATGAATAGGAAGCAAGTATATATACAGAACAAGCCGCGACTATTCAACTACTTTGAAAGCCAATTAATTCTGACAAAGTTGTCATAACTTTTGGGGAAGTGTACCGGCTAGGACAGCTCGGTCACTTCACGATCATGTCACATGAAAGACACTGTCACACAACGTTCGAGGGATCGAAACTCCCGTGTTGACCTAGACTCGAGAAGGTGTCCGATATCGAGGGTATCTACTATTACAAGTACGGTTCCGAAGGGCTAAAATCGAAGCTTGAAAGTCAAATTTTGCGTAAGCATTGCAGGGCAAAGTTTGGGAGATATGTTACAAAGAGATATTTTATTTCAAAAATGCATTTACAAGGGTATTTATACAAAAATTCTCTCAGAGGGTCCCATATACAGAAAAAAGAGAGGTCAAAACAGTAGGTGAATCTACTCTTCGCTTTCGCTGCTTTCAGAGCCCTCATCTGACGTAGTCGGTATTACCGATTCTTCCTCCAGAGCCCTGGCTTCTTTGATCTTGGTAGAGAGATCGACACCCTTAGTGCTGACTTCCTCAAAGGCTTGTCTCCTGGCTTGTATGCGGGCATGGGCAACTGCCTGAGACAGTTTTAGCTCGGCCTTCTCGGATATCTCCCTGGCCCGGTCATTCGCGGCAACAACATCCCTTTTGTATGAAGAGACGAACTCGCCGGCCTCAGTCTTGGCCGCAGATAGTGCAACAGCCTCCTCCTGAGCACCTCGAAGAAGGTCTTGAAAGAGGATAGCTTCCCCGGAAGCGCGTCCCTCCCCGAAGCCACAACATCATTCAGCCGAGCCAGCTCAAGGATTTCGACGTCCTTGGCCGTAACATCCCCTCGGAGCTGCCCCACTAACGCATCTTTCTGCCTAATCTGAAAGACACCGAAAATAAGTCGATTAGCATTAAGCATGGCAATTAAAGATAAAATTGTGGGTACCAGAATACCTGCTCGATGAAGTCGGCCCTCTTTTGGAGCGCTCTATCCGAGCCTGCCCAGAGGCTGATCAATTCCTCCTATTTTCGGGCACATAGAGCCTCCAACTCGACCGACTTCGATGTACTCTTCTCAAGCTGCTCTCCACGATGAGTCAACTTATCTTGCATCTTGGAGAAGGCTTGGTCATACAACTTCTTGACCTGCAGCACAAAGAAAGAAAGTTAGAAAGCAGATGTAGGGAGTTGAAGAACATAATATTGTTTCAAGAAAGTCACCTGTTTTTGGAGCCTCTCGGCCTCCTCGAGGGCAACGGGGGAATCAATATCGGTCTTCTCTTCTATGCCTTCAAAATAATCTCTGAATGCGTCATCCCCTTTGTGAGAGGCCCTCAGACCGAGAGCATTCCTCTCTTGGGCATCTCGTATCTCCCCTGGAGAGAACGACGGGTCGGATTGAAACCCATCGGCAACATCAGCCTCCATCGAGGCTTACTCTCGCCCTCAAAAAATTTCGGAAGCAAATCCCTCGAACTCACCAACACAGACTGTGCCATCTTCGACGGACGGCTCGGGGACTGCACCCGAACCCTCCTCGAGGGTCTCCTCAGCACAGGGCGGGTCCGCATCGCCCCCTTCCAACTCAGCAGATGACCGCCTAACAACTCTCAAAGCATCAACGCTTCGTTTTGGCCTTTGTACCAAAAGACAGGCATCATCACTCTCTTCCTCAGCTCGCAGGCTCTCAACAGCCATTGAGGATAGGACCGTGGCATCGGTCTTGGGCTTCCTAGCCTTTGCCTTTTTGTATTTTGGAGACTCTGTCGAGGACTCCTTCTTCCTTTTCTTGTCCTTGGCAGTCTTCGGCACCTCTTCCTCACCACGAGGGGGCAGTCTCATCAATACACCTTCCCCAAGGCCTGCACAAGCGTGTTATATCAAAAAACACCACCATCGAAAATACTTACAAAGAATGAGAAAACAACAACAACGAGAGCATATCGTGGTTCTTAGCCTGCCACCGTGTCTTAGCCAGATCGCGCCAGGTGCGTATGTTGTATGGAAAAGCGGAATCCAAAAGTCTGACCCACCCCGGAAGGTCCTGGACCGCACCGGGAAACCAAACGGTGGCCACACAATTAGAAGGAAGTCAGTCAAGAAAAAAAAAGATGGCAAAACATACTCAATTCAGGGATACTTATGTTTCATATTCCATTCCTCCGAGAACGACATTCTATCAGCAGAGATGACGTCCAGAGTTATGATTCTAAAAAATTGCCTCATCCATCCCCGATCCTTATCCTCGTCGATGCATGTGAAGAACGCCTTGGAAGATCGATGGTGCAGCTTAATTAGGCCCCCTCAGAAGAGACGAGGGCTGTATAATCTGATCAAGTGGTCGAGGGTGAAAGTCATTCCCTCAACCATGTTGGTAATGTGTCGAATCATATATACAATCCTCAAAAAAGAAGGATAAATTTGAACGAGTGTCACTCGATATTGATGACAAAAATCGAGAATCACCGGGTCAATCGGTAGAGAGGAAGAATCTACGGGGCCTAAGGTAAAAGGGTATGTATATACTCTGAGAAAGCCAGCTTTATGCGTGACTATGCTTTCGTCAGCTGTAGGGATTTCTATTCGGGCCGCCTCCCCCCAATGGCAGTCAAGTCTTACCCCCTATGTATCGGATACTACACTTATATATCGAGACATGGGCTCGCATCGACCCGGTGTAGAATGGGGGTTTTCAATCGTGAAATCGGAGACGGTGTCGAAAGGGCCAGGGATGCACTGCTCGATGGTAGGAGGAGTTTTTGACTTGCCCTTAGACGGGCGTGATGAAGAAGCGGCTCCCTCCTTTTGAGGTACCGATTTGAAAGTTTTTGCCATGGTTATAACCAAGTTTTGAAGAAAGAAGATTAAGAAGCAAACACAGATATAAGGTAAGAGTGTGAAACACTTAGTAAAAGTTTGAAGGTTTGAAGAAGATGTAAAATTATGAAAAGCAAGTGATTGAAGTATTTATAGAGGCCATTTGGGCATGCTTGAAGCAGAAAGGTCGGATCAATAATGGTTCGTGGACATTTCGAGAATTGTGTTGATGACGACCTCTACGCAACTTTTTATGTCACATCATTTAATGCTCTGAAGAGACTGACATCATAATAGGAATATTGAAGAGGCAAGAAGTCAAGACCGTTTCTTATTACTTCATTCTAAGAAACGCGGGGACTACCTGTATACGGCTAAAATTGGAGAACCCGATTTTACGATCTTCACGGCACTCAGAAGGCTCGAAGGTTCGAGTTTTGGCATAGATGGGGCATATCGAGGGTTCTCGACCCCGAAGCAGTATAGATAGAAGACCATCATGAAAATGCGGGAAATTTCCAAAAGCACGTGGTTAAAGCTGACCAAGTACGCAAAATAGTACAAGCCCGTACTATGACATTAAATGGTTGTACCATCCATCTCTCTTTTGTACTAATTACATATGTACTGTGTTGGGATTCCCTTTCATATGCAAATGGGCCCCTTGTCACTTTGTAGGACATGATATTCAATAGAAGAACAAGAACATTTTCTGCTCTCTAACTCAATCATTCTTTACAATTGTTCCACTGATTTATTGTCTTTCATTTATTGTTCATTATTTGTTCTTCATTTATTGCTCGTTATTAATCACAAATAGGCCATCTTCGAGGCCTTCAATACTTCTATATCATTCTCGACAACCCTTGTCAAGCTCTTGAGCTCGACTTCGAGGCCCATTCCAACCAAGCTCGAGACCCCGTCTCTCCACTGCTCGGTTTGCATAATCTCATCACCCTTCGCTCTTATTTCGTTTTCTCACTCCTCACTCAGCATCTACCGCCTAAACAACTGGTATTAAAATAGATCACGCATTTTTAGAACCACATAATCAAATATAATTGTATATTTACTCCTCCTTGTTTGATAGTATATTTACTAATAATTATTTTCTTGAAATATTTTGTGTTTTGAACGGTTGCATTTCTTTTTTATATTCAAACAAACAATGTGTCATAATTGTTTGTCTAGTACAAAGACTAAAATACAAAAATATTCGAAAAAGTTGAAACAAATATATAACACTAAATATAGTAACTTCACATAAAAAATTATCTAAACATAAATAACTTTTTCCAAGATCTTTAAAGAAAATTCTCCAAAAATAACATACTTTAATGTTAACAGTTTTAAGGATATTTTAATTATTTTAGCAAAAAAGTTGATTATCAGCCACTTTTTTTAAGCCAATCAAACGTGCTCATAGAAAATTCTGCCAATTTCAATTTTAAGTGAGATAATTTATAACTTCATCCAACAATATAACTACAACAATATAACTCGAGAAGTTTTCATGCCATATAACTGTTTGTTGCTGTGACAAAAAATTATCACATCCAAATGATGATTATATAAAATGGAAAAAATAGTTGACTATGCTGTAATCAAATCGTTTTGCTTTCAATCTGAAATCACATAGTAAAATTTGCAAAACTAATATCCGAGGGCCGAAACTTCAGACACAAAATTGGGTTTTGGGCAATGGGTAAGCTAGCGTTTGGACGTAGGTTTGATTGAAACTTGAAAAAAGAATTTTTGAAGTTGTGTTGAAAAATAATTTTCAAAACCAGTTATGAGGAATTTGAATGAATACAAACTATATTTTCATTTAAAAAAATAAAACTGAAGTCAAAATTTATGGTCAAACGAGAGCTTATCTTGGAGCTGTTTTACTTTAAAGAATGTTTACTTTTAAAAATGGTTGTGATTTTTTGGTGAAGTTGGCAAGATAATATAAGAATGATATTGTATGAAATAAAGTAGAAATTGAGTGAATTTCTAGTTAGAAAAATAAGCTTAATGATTTTAGCGCAATCATGCCGTAAGTTGAGTGACTTTCTGTGAAATTAACTTCATAGATAATATAATATTATTTTGGGTGTAAAAAAATATAAATTTTCATAATTAATGGAGTTTTTTATTGACTACGTGAGAACAAATAACTTTTCATAACTATTGCATCATTTCATTGATCACATACTTAAAAAACATAATCGCATCATACCAAGCAGTTGGCTCCCATCATAAAACTAAGAGCTCGTTGGACATAAGATTTTTTTTAATTTTTTTTTAATTTTTTTTTGAAATCAGTGTTTGACCATAAAGTTTTAGTTTTCACTTGAAGATGAATTTTGAAAATTTTCAAAAATTTTAAAACTCCAATATTTTTCAAAATTTTCACTCAGATCATTCATAAAACCTAAAAAACAACCAAAAGTTATATCATATCCAAACACAACTCTAATTTTCAAATACCATTTTCGCTTCATTTTTTTTTTTTGAATTTAAAAATTCTTATGTCCAAATCCAAACGCCCACATCATGACCTATAAGATGTACATTATCTTATGTGGTATAGAAATGTGTGTCTCTATGTGTGGATAAATGCATAAACAGAAGAAGAGCTTTGTTTAAAGTATGTTATTTTAACATAAAGTTTCATAAATTATTTTATCAATGTCTAATAATTCATTATTATACTTATTATTATTTACTATACAGTTTTTTACATTATTACCCTCTGTAAAAACAAAATTTTCACATTGCTATTCATAAAATATAACTGGTACATGAGCCAATAAATTTTTGAAGGGATCATTTGGTTCAGTGATAACTTATGAACATAATAATAATGTAACGATTATACAATAATTAATCCTGCAAAAATTATAATGTAAAGATTATTTCTCGTTGAGCTTTTTGTTTGATACACTACAAGTTCATAGTATGAAAGATTAAATGATACTGTATATTTTTACTTTTAATTTTAAATATTAAAATTATATTATCAATTTATTATCAACGAAGAGTGCAAGTAAATTTTTTCTCATATTCTATGAAAAATAAAATTATAACTAATATTGTGTATAAATTAACCAAACAAGTGAATTATTACCATTCGAATTATTTGCCAAAAAGTTGGGAATTTCATTTTCAACTCCAAGTAATAATTAATTTGTTTAGAAAAATGAAAAAAGGCAAATTCAAATGCTCCTCGTTTTTCTAACACAGTAAAAAAGTAAAAGCAGTGAAGAAGGCGCAGTCACACAGACACACGGACACACCATCACCTCTACAGATAAAAAGTCGTCTTTCTACTCATTCTCATTAACCCTAGCACTCTCTGTTTCTCTCTCTACACCTCACCTTTCTCTCTCTACAGACCAAACCCTAACCTCACCATGTCTTCTCGGAGGCTTCTAGCCTCTCTCCTCCGATCAACCGCCCAACGCGGCGGCGCTATTTCCAGATCTCCATTAGCAAATTCCATTCCCAGAACTACTTCACGGGCCTCGCCGAAAGGATTCCTCTTAAACCGTGCCGTTAAGTACGCAACCTCAGCTGCTGCTGAGAAGCCGAAGGCGACTCCTCCTAAACCTTCCGGCAATGAACCTACCGGAAAAATTACCGATGAATTCACCGGCGCTGGAGCGATCGGGAAAGTGTGTCAGGTTATTGGTGCCGTCGTAGATGTGAGATTCGATGAAGGTTTGCCTCCGATCCTTACGGCGCTTGAGGTTTTGGATAACCAGATCCGGCTTGTGCTTGAGGTTGCTCAGCATTTGGGTGAAAATATGGTTAGGACAATTGCTATGGATGGTACTGAAGGTCTTGTTCGTGGTCAACGCGTCCTCAATACTGGTTCTCCTATCACTGTGAGTGATCTGATCTTTGCTTTACTGTTTTAGAACTTACATTTCTTAAGGAATTCGGCAATGTGATAGTGATCTACTTTTGTGTGGTGGCTAGGAACCGATTTTATTTAATAATTCTACAAGATATATGGTTTAGTTCACTGATTTATGTAGAGATTGGTTGAAATATTTTATTGATCTAGATTTCTGGTTTGATGACTATCGTGGGGCGATTATTTTCATGCTGATTGGAATCTTTTGAAGTATTTTTGATAAAGTAATAAAACTTTGAAAGTTTGAGCATAATATACCAAAAAGTAAACACCTAGGAGTTTTCTGAAGCTGCAAATGTGTAACTAGAGCGGAGTGTACGGTATATAGGTTTGCCTAAGATATTGTAAAGGTCTTTTCTTTGCTCCCAAATATTGTGCATGTGTCTGGTTATATCCTAGTATGGATTCAAATGTGTGTAAAGATATTTGTTTTTCTCGTGAGAGCTGTATTTTCATTGAATGGAGTATTTTGAAGTGCATCTACTGGTTTGTGGAGTTACTCATGTTTATTCACAACAAGATGAGATACAGTTCTTTGCTTCAACTGATGAACGAATTTGCTATTGTATTACACATCCTTTCGTTTCTGAAAGATCATTTTGCTTGTAATATTATGTGAAAAATTTACCATTTCACTTATTTTTTCCCACTTGAATGAGAAAGAGACTCCTGCTGTGCAAACTCTCTTGTTCTTCTAAGTTCTAACATGTCTGTTCTTCAAAATTGTTTTGTTTCTCCTCCTCCTCCTCTGGGAAAATATAGTCTTTTCTTACTTATTTGTCATTTCCTTTTACGCGTGAGTTCAGTTCTAAAATTTTGTTGTCTTTCTTCTGTTTTCTCCTAAAAGAAAATTTGTTGAGTAATGGAATGAAACGTTGTTCAAATGGAGCAGACTTGATACTGAGAACTTACAGCCTACCGCAATTAGTTTGGAGAGTTTGGAGTTGAGGGATAGTAATTGTTGTTTCATCTCAGTTGATATCCTGCTTTCAGTGGGAGTGCAGATAAATAGATTGATCTGGCATTCACTTGCCGTGTATTTTGCGTGGAAATTGATGGTTTCCATTGTTATTCCAGGTCCCTGTTGGTAGGGCCACCCTTGGCCGTATTATTAATGTCATTGGAGAGCCTATTGATGAGAGAGGCGACATTAGTAAGTTTTAAATGCTGTTTATCCCTTCTCTAAATTGTCCATGTGAATAGTTCTAAACAACGTATTTTTCTCTCTAAAAATTGCTGCAGACACCGATCACTTTTTGCCAATTCATCGTGAAGCTCCTGCCTTTGTTGAGCAGGCAACTGAACAACAAATTCTCGTTACTGGTATCAAGGTATGCTAATCAAAAGAATTTTAGTCAGTGCTCTCATTTCCATCACCTTTTCTGACCATATATTAGTTCCTGAAGTGTCTCTTATTCGACATTATGACGATGTCAATTTCATTATGGGTGCTCGACTTCTGACCAGGTTGTTGATCTTCTTGCCCCTTACCAAAGGGGAGGAAAGATTGGGCTTTTTGGAGGTGCTGGTGTTGGGAAGACTGTGCTTATTATGGAACTGATTAACAACGTTGCAAAAGCGCACGGTTAGTGCTCCGTCCGAGCTCAAATATTAATTAGTGTGTGAAGCTTCTCTGTCAGAGGATTGACTTTTTTCTTCAGGTGGTTTCTCTGTCTTTGCTGGTGTTGGTGAACGTACTCGTGAGGGCAATGATTTGTACAGGGAAATGATTGAAAGTGGTGTCATTAAGCTTGGTGACAAGCAAGTACGCGTCCTATTTAATCAGAAGTTATTTGCTATACCCCTTTAGTCCACAGTGCTATTCCAGATTGTTGTTGACATTTTGTCTTATTCGTTTTATCAGAGTGAAAGCAAGTGCGCTCTTGTGTATGGTCAAATGAATGAGCCCCCTGGTGCTCGTGCCCGTGTCGGTCTTACAGGATTGACTGTGGCTGAGCACTTCAGAGATGCTGAGGGTCAGGATGTGCTTCTCTTCATTGACAACATTTTCAGATTTACCCAGGTTGGCTTGCCTATGATGCCTGAAGTTCTCTTTATCAAAAATGGTGGCTGAAGTTTTCTTATTTATGCAAACTTCTTCACCCTTGCTAAACTTGTTGCTTCTGCATTGAAACAGGCTAACTCAGAGGTGTCTGCTTTGCTTGGTCGTATCCCATCTGCTGTCGGTTATCAACCAACTTTGGCTACAGATCTTGGAGGTCTTCAAGAGCGTATCACCACAACCAAGAAAGGTTCTATTACATCAGTCCAGGCTATTTATGTGCCTGCTGATGACTTGACAGATCCTGCCCCTGCAACTACCTTTGCTCACTTGGATGCCACAACTGTCTTGTCCCGTCAAGTATAACGCTATATCTTCACTTGCTCTGTAACTTTATATTTCACCCATTGTAGAGTTTGCTTTAAATTTTCTAACTTCATATATTTTGGATTCCAGATTTCTGAGCTTGGTATTTACCCTGCTGTCGATCCTCTTGATTCTACATCTCGTATGCTCTCACCTCACATTTTGGGAGAAGACCACTACAATACTGCTCGTGGGGTACAGAAAGTTCTTCAAAACTACAAGAATCTTCAAGATATCATTGCCATTTTGGGTATGGATGAGCTTAGTGAAGATGATAAGATGACGGTTGCCCGTGCACGTAAAATCCAAAGATTCCTTAGTCAGCCTTTCCATGTTGCTGAAGTTTTCACGGGTGCCCCTGGAAAGTATGTTGACTTGAAGGAGAGCATTAACAGTTTCCAGGTAATGAATCTCAAATTTGGAATCTTGTCATCGGTTATAATGGTTGGTTAAAACTCATAAAAAAGAGTGTCACTTGGATCTTATAACACTTGGGTAGTCTACTTTGAATCAATTGTTCTTCTACATACCCTTTTGTTACATGTTATTTCTCCTGATTGCCTTGTTTTTTACCTCTTCAGCAAGTTGGGAGGTGAAGCTATTTCCAATTAAATTCTTAATTATTTTAAGTTTTTGGTGGAGTTTATTTGAGATGAGAAATTCTTGTTATGTGCATATTCGAGTCTGATATAACTTGCTGGCATCTGATACTGATTATTTCTGTGATGATTTTTCCAGGGAGTCTTGGATGGAAAATACGATGACCTTTCAGAACAGTCATTCTATATGGTTGGTGGAATCGATGAGGTCATTGCCAAGGCAGAGAAGATTGCCAAGGAATCTGCAGCTTAGATTTTGAACTCCAGCGACTTTCTTTCGTTATCTTGCATCGATAACTACAGAAATAATTTAAGTTTCTGTGACACTTTGGATTCTTTTTGGGAGGACCAAGGGGTCCAAGATTTTCTGGTTTTTGTTTTTATATGCAATCCGGAATTGTGATAGGGAAGACATGGAGCTAAGGCCTACTTGCCAAACACCCACCCTTGGCGCTCTGTTATGTCGCAAAATAAAGGGGGTAAAACGGCGAACTTGTATATTTTACTTTGAATTCATCTTGAGAATGTTGGTTGCCCAAATTATGAGGGTTTTCTTTACGTCACCTTCATTCTGAATACCTTTTGAAAGTAGCATAACATTCATGTCGATCAGTCAGTATTTTGGTCTTAAACAAAAGAATCTTGAAATTGCAGTTATGTTGACAATTCTTGAGAGCCAATGAAGATTGTTTGGTAGACATGCGTACTCGAACTGATTTGGAGTAGAACTCTGGTCTCATTGGTAGCGTTGCAAAATGGAAATCAACTCTTGACTAGAGGTTCAACATGTATACTACGTGGAAGCAAAGTAGCATAACTACTTGCTGTCCTCTCTTGGTTAATTTATTATTTTAGTTTCTTAATTTTGACGTTATTCAGTTAGCCTTTATATCTAAGGATTACATAGTTGGACCGGAACCTAGAGTCGCTAGTCGAGAAGAGTATTAAGGAGTATGGTAGGATAGTGGTATGAACGGATATCTTCATTCTTAGTCATTTGTTCTCGTCTGGTTATGTTTTTATGCGTCGCTAACTTAAATTAATAAGAGTTTATAATTTTTGAATAAGAATTGCATCAAGAAAGAAAAAAAGGTAGCCTTGCATTCATGCAAGATTCGAAAAAGAGTTGCATCTCAAGTGGTGTGATGTAAACAACCTACTCTAATATTTGCATTAAGAGCTGCTTTTACGGTTCGAAACCTATAATTTATAAGTGATTTCACGGTTTGAACTGTGATCTATAGGTCACATGAGATAACTTTACCGTTGGTCCAGAACATAAAAAAAATAAAATTAGTTTGAATAAATTACTACTATTGACGAAGTAGATTTTCCTCTACTTAAAATGGAAATGGTGAAGCATGGAACATACACAAGGGTCTCAAAACTTATCATGAAGTGAACACGTGGAAACCAACAATTTATTGGCTAAAAATCCACGCACGCCGGCGTATTCTGAATTTCTATTACCCGCCCACCCTTCTCGGCGGCGCTAACTTTCTCCACAACACATCTCCACAACATATAATTGAAAATGTCAATCCTTTCTCTCTCCCTTTCTCCATTTCCTAATTATCCCACTCTATCCCACCTTAGTTCCCATGCTCCGTCACACATCCAATCACTCCACCCTTCTTCATCCATGACCCTCTTTAGACCTCTCCACCACCAACTCCGCCACCAGTTTCGCCGCCGTCTGTCCATTTCCGCTGCCGCCGTTCGTCAGGACACGAACCTCTGGATAACCGCACCTCTCGTCACCGTTTCACCCGCCGCCGACGAATCTCTCTTCCACGTCACTGTCGACGTATCTGACTCTCCTGACCTCGCCGCCTCACACACTAAAGCTGGTCAGTACCTCCAGCTCCGCATTCCCGACGTCGAGAAGCCGTCATTTTTAGCAATCGCATCGCCTCCATCGCTTGCTACCTCCAAAGGCGTATTTGAATTCCTGATAAAAAGTATTTCCGGATCCACCGCGGAGCTCCTCTGTGGACTTCAGAAAGGCGATGTTGTGGAGTTGAGTCAGGTCATGGGGAAAGGCTTTGATTTGGATCAAATTTCTCCGCCAGAGAAGTATCAAACGGTTTTAATCTTCGCTACTGGATCCGGAATTAGGTAAACTCATAATGCTTTGAATTTTTTGATAATTACTTGCTCTTTCTTATTCCTAATAAAAACCTAATATTTTAGCTTTATTGTTGTACTTATTTTTCTATATAATGTGCTATTTTGTAGTTCTACTTGTTCTACAATGTAGAGGAGTATTTCTTGTTTTAGTTGTGTCGTTCAGTGTATGAGATTGTTTGAAAGATTTGGTTCAGGATAAGTTATATATTCAGAGTGAGCTTAAATTGAGATGGATGATTTACCAATAGTTCATTTATGCAAGAACTTGTTTTTATGGTTGTTGAGATTATTAGTTATTTTTGAGTAAATTGCATAGTGGATAAGCTGTAAATGAGCTTGTTTTTGGAAGGAAAATCTGTAGAAAATCTACCATTATTTTTTTTAAAAAGGACAAAAATTCTACTAGATAAGCCTATTGTTATGCAACTCTACTTGTACCATAGTTGCTAGATGCTTTCTCATTATGCTTGAGGTTAGAGGTGTGAGATGCCATGTGAACTTTAGACTAGCTTTGGGTGTTCTTTTGTACTTCATTTCAGTAAGCTGGTTAGATGTGTTCTTTAATATTTTAGTGGCTAATGATTATCATAAAGTTGAAGTTTGCCAAGACTAAACGCTGCAATCTTGAATCTGGTAGTGGACTAGAGGTGATCAGCTCCACAGCTGCAAGCCTACTTTTTGTAGTATAACATGGTTTAAGTCTTTATCATGCAGTTATGTATCTCAGTCGTAACACCTGACTACCATCCGATATTTGTGTAGTGGATGATGGCAAATGTGTGTAGTTTGTATGTTCTCTTTGTTCTATTTTTTTAATTTTTAGTTCTCCTTTCTCCTACATCTCACCCCTTTATCACTAATCTGTTTTTGGCAGCCCAATTCGATCGCTGATTGAGGCAGGATTTAGCGCAGACAAGAGATCTGATGTTCGGCTATATTATGGTGCAAGGAATTTGAAGAGAATGGCATACCAGGTTTGTTGTGTGCTTGCAAGATGTAGACAATTTCTGTCTTCTTTGTGGCAGAAATACAAGATAAAACTTTGTATCTGTTTTTTAATCTTTTGATAAAGCGTATCTATTGTCTGATTTCTTCATCCTTTAACTTTTACAGGATAGGTTTGAGAATGATTTCTTCGTCCTTTAACTTTTACAGGATAGGTTTGAGAATGATTTCTTCGTCCTTTAACTTTTACAGGATAGGTTTGAGAATGATTTCTTCGTCCTTTAACTTTTACAGGATAGGTTTGAGAATGATTTCTTCGTCCTTTAACTTTTACAGGATAGGTTTGAGAATTGGGCATCCTCTGGGGTAAAGGTTGTGCCAGTGTTGTCTCAGCCTGATGATGCTTGGACAGGCGAAAGTGGCTTTGTTCAGGTAATCATATGTTTACATTTGTATCCTCTAATAATCTTATTTTGATTTTATCTGTTACTCGAAAATAAATTTTTTTTCATCATCTGCTTTTGCAGGCTGCATTTGCCCGAGCTAAAAATATTTTTAATCCTCAATCCACTGGAGCAGTACTCTGTGGTCAAAAGCAAATGGCTGAGGTTTGTAGTTAGTTTACTTGAAGGATTTGTTCATCATATTTTGTGTCCTTCCTTGCTCTTTATCCATTTTGGGGATGCCAATAGTCTTTCTTGTTTGCACTTGTTTTTGTCTAACAGCTACTTGACCTCCTCGTTTCTATTCATCTTAGAATCAAGAGAGCTGAGATTTGATCCCAAGAATTCTAGAGCAAAACCAAATCTTTATTTTTTAACTGTAGATTAGCATTAAGAAAACTGATAATTTTGACATTGACCAGCGCTAATGTAGACCACTATTGCTACAAAGCTGTGCTCAACAGTAACTCTGAGCTAGGGATCCACAACTGTAAAGAAATTAGTCTTATGACACATCCAATCGATGGGAAAGTTTTATGTTGTAGAATATATTATTAGAAGATGATTGAGAAGACAAGCAAAAGAAGTGATTCTCATCGGTTACTGTGTTATATTATGTGGTTGGTGTACTTGATATTTTACGATGGCTTTGCCGGATATGCATTCTGGACTTATAACATTGGCTGGTTGTAAATCCTATGTGGATTTTGGTGTACTGCCAATGTTGTCTCTTGCAAGGAAAACAGTGCACAGGGTTGTTCTACCCTTCGTTTAACTGTTAAGTGTTGTACTCCCAAAAATACTTTGTGGCTGTACGCAATCCATGTTATGCTTTTTGGTAGTTTTTGCAAAATGCTACGCTTTTCTCGTATCCTATTGCCTTCATTAATTTAGTGTTCCTCGTTTTTTGTGATTCTCATTTAGTGTCCCTCATACTCGGACGACTAATGAAACTAACGGTCAATAACTTATGAACAAAAGTAGAAAAAATAAGTTCAATTTTGATTGAATAAGAACTATAATATGAAAGAATGCTAATTGTGAGTCTTAAGACTTTTTGCATAATAAAATTTGATAAGAAAATCTTTTTTCATGAGACAAGAGGCTTGCTTGGATACATTTCTGTGAAATAGGAGTGTAGAACTTAGTGTTTAGGACTCACTTAATGACTGACTTCTTTGGATATTATTTTGTTTTGGCCATGAGTTTGGTCAGTTTGAAAATTGAAACGAGACTAATATCTCAGGAAAGTTGGTGCTATGACATGCCTAGAGAAGCGGAAAAATGGTATGATCAACACTTAAGTCGATCGTTGTTGATGTGGAACTTTGATAGACGGTTGTGTAGTCTTAGACTGTGAGTTGCATCATGTCATCATGAAATACATCCCATGACATTTTATCTTATCAAGCAATCCGATGAGTGTACTATTTTAGATATTTAGATTCAACTAAGCTAGAACTATTTTCACCTTTAGCAATTGATTTGGTGGATAGCACCAGAATTCATGACGGTAAGGTTTATCTGATAACCTTCCATAGTAGTTTATGTCTAAACTAGTACACTCAAATGAACTCATGCGGTTGGTGTACTTGGAATGTAAGATTATTGAGTTATCCCCAGGCTTTGAGAAGAAATAGGATCTCCTTCTTTCTCTCTAACAATCCATTTTCCCTTTGAAAGCACTAAATTTTACCTAGGGAACTTATAGTTAGCCCTCTTCGAATCACGATAGCTTGGGGATCCATTTGAAGGATATGTTAAAAAATACACATATCACCTCTTCGAAAGTTTAAACTTTTAGATGAGGTCTTTGCCACCTGACTCACTCTAGAAAGAAAGATTGAAGGACACGATTACAACTTTCATTGAAAAAGGGATTGAGACTATGATTGGAATGACATTTCTGTTGATAGATCAAAATTCGCATCTGCCCATCTAAGATTTTTTCGTGCCAGGTCATGAGCCATGTTGAGTGATAAAGAGAATCGGGTTCTGTATTAGGCTCACCTGCACTGCCTTTGCCCGAGACATTAGAAAGAGCGAGAAAGGGCTTGTTGAAGTCAATTCCCCAGCTCTTGAATAGGTGTTGCAAATCTTAATTTATAGTGCATGCAGCTATATTGAGGTGTCGTATCCATAATTCAATCAAACCTACAAGCCGTAATCTTAAGCCTCAACTTCACCCATCATCAAAGCATTACAACGTGTTTGTCCAGCAAAAAAAGAAAGAAAAAAAAGGATTCAACCGTACTTGTGGACTGTGGAGCATGTTAAACAAATTATTTGATAAATAAGTGTCCCACCTCTAATAGTTTAAAAGTTTAGTAGTACCATAATTCAACAGAAGGTAATTATAAAACTTTAGGTTATTTTAGTCTTAGATCTATTGGAATGTTATAACCATATTTCCTTGAATTCTATTTAGAAGATTTGTACTCATGGGACTGAAGCACTCAGTTATCCCTTTTTCCATGTTGATAAATTATTTAAGTCTTGAATGCTTTTGGAAGTATATAGTTTGCATTACCAATACTGCTTTTTCGTGCTGGTTACACTCTT
Organism: Nicotiana paniculata; assembly: GCA_005239505.1. NCBI lineage: Eukaryota > Viridiplantae > Streptophyta > Magnoliopsida > Solanales > Solanaceae > Nicotiana > Nicotiana paniculata. Next base: position 175,363 of record ML351477.1, on the reverse strand, counting down.
TTTTGCTAAGCTGCTCGGACACGGGTGCGGATCTAGAGGTTGGATTCTTCAAGATGTAAATTCTAAGATTTGGGGATACAGATCCTAGTACGGATACGGATGCCGAGATTCGGCTAAACTAATTCAAGAAAATAAAAATATCTCTCAATTATGAGAAATTTTTGAGGAATACTTGCGTATAGCTTGTAAAGTGTGGATTTCTTTTTTTAGTCTCAAGTTGTAGATAAGTAAATGATTGATTTCCTAGATACGGTAAGTTATTTTCTTCCCCGGTGTTGGTTTTGATTTCGGGAATAATGATTGTATCTTGTCTCAAATTTTCCATCCGTTGTGGTCAAAGTATCCAAAATTGTTTGACCAGATTCGGTACTGATTCCATACCCACACCCATACTAGTGTCATGTCGACACGGGAACAGCACCTAAACCGCCATGTCGGAGCAACTTAGCTCTTTTGCACATTATGAGATGGATCAATCGGTGCTTGAGCAGCTGCAATTGTTTCTGCAAGACTTGGTCATGCACTGATATAGGTGTTTGAATCTGTTTCCTTTTTATCGTCAGGGTGACTGAGGGTTGGGGTTTGGTTGTCAATATATTCACTTGGGAATTTTATGTTAAAGCAAAGAAACTTCTGAGTCAAAAGATTACTTAGTGCCTACTAAAGGACTGAGAAGTTCCCTGATGCAGTTGAGTGGGAGCTGAATGGGAGGGAACTGAATATGCCTGCCAGGTGATCACCGTTAAGGTAGCACTCAGAAACCAGGGGCTGCCTAATCAAAAGTTGTTGTGTACTGATTCCAACAGGCAGATCTCTTTCCGTTTGTCCATTGGTTAAGGTGATTATGTTTGGAAGTCCTATTGTTTGTATGGGATTCGGCCCATAGGATTTTAGATACCACTAAGAAAGGTGTACTTGGTAACTGGCGTTAGCACGTGCACTTCACTAAGTGTGTATACAGCTCCGGATTGGCATGATCTGGTAGATAGATGTGATGTCTACTGAATTGTGCTCCTCCTTTTAGCTTATGCAGGGAACACCTTGCTTATGTTTTTCCAAATATGCAGCAGGAAATTAGGGAAATTTGTTATTCTTCTCCTTTCCGAACGGAAGTAGATTTTGTTTGAATTAGATCAATATATCCTCGTGATAGATATTCCTATCCAAACTCAAAACTGTTATTTGATATCTGAAGACGTTTGATGAGAAAGTAGGAGTAAAACTTAGCGACTTCGCGACTTGTTCCTCTAACTGAAAGTTGATGAAGTTTGTGACCAAAATATTCAAACAACATATAGTTTCAACTTTCAAGTAGAGTTTCTGCAACTTTTACTGTTTAATGGAATGTCCAAACTGGTAAAATCATAGTGTGAGAATCCATAAACCGAATTGTTATAACTTCTAGCCTACTTATAGTGAACTGCTTTATTTTTTAGGAAACAGTATTTTCTACTTTGTTCTTGTTGAAAGTTCAACAAATTTGGTTTACGATTGCCATGTACTATTACCTGACATGTGTAAAGAAATTTTCACTTTCAAGAACATAAGCATCAATATGTTTTGGATCATTGGCCCAGATTTACAATTTGTATCCCTCGACTCTTCTTGCAGGAGGTGACTGCTCTTCTTGTAGCAGATGGAGTCTCAACCGAGAAGATTCTGAAGAACTTCTAAAACAAAAATAATTTTTGGTTCTGTCTTGTTGTATTATTGTCTATTATAAAACCCCAATTCATTGAATTTCACCTGCTGGCTACAAGGAATCCAGCATGGAACAGCATAATGTACAACTCTTCGCCTCAGCCTATACAAAGTCCAATTCTCAGTGACTGCTCCTTTTAAGGAGGTGAAGCATCTTTTAATGCAATCAATGGTGGATAAACAGGAGTGAAGAGGGCGAAAGCTGAAATGCCACAGTCCTTTCTTGTTTCTGTTTTATTGAGCAGGCAGGCTAGTAATTAGCGCCTCTGGACCTGTAACCAATCCCCTTCTTTTTGTCATAGACAAGGCACAAGGCATCAAGTTGCTATATTTAATTATTGACTAGAAAATTTTGACCATTTCTGGTGCAATATGGTATAAAATTTTGAGAATTCACAAATTTTATAGAACTATCGTTGTTATTTAATGGGATTGGGCTGATTGAGAAAATAACAGCAAATATAAAATTAGCCGAAACTAATTGTATTTGCTAGCCAAAAGTGTATAAAATACGAATACTATATGTATATAATATACATACAGAACAATAACAACATACCCGGTATATTCTCACAAGTGGAATTTGGGGAAAGTAGTGTATATGCAGATCTTATCCCTACCTGGAGAGTTAAAGGATGTTTCCGAGGAAGAAAAAAAGAAAGAGAGAAGAAAAGAAGAAAGAGGAAGAAGGCATACATATATATATTTACAGAAACTATACATTTAATGGGCTACTATTTCGGGACAGGCTAAAAATATATTTCTCAAAGGACAAAGGTGTCCTGATAGATTATCTCTATATTACCAATCCCAAAAGTCAAAAGTGACTCGGCTCAGAGTTAATTTGCATATAATAAATAAAAGGCAAAATATCTTAACACCCCCTTTAAACTTGACACGAATTATTAGTTACAGCTTTAAACTATTTCTGGTCTTAATTACCCTTCTCAACTTGGCTTTTTGAGAGCCAATATCCCCTTGGACGCTGATGTGTCAAAGAGTGTGGGTGCACTCGCCTGCCACGTGAATTTTTCTGTATATGTGGTATTTTTTTTAAAACAAAATTATATTTTTACCATTTTAAGTATGTTATTTTTTTGGATAGTTTTTATTGAATACAATTTATAATAAAACTTGGATATAACTACATTACTTAGGCTAAGTTTTTTTATTTGGCAAAAAATAATAAAGTTTTTTAGTTAATCTTTTTTAGAATTTTATCTGAAAATAAAGGTTTATACAATTGAAATAAATAGTCATGTGTATTTTTTTATAACTTTTTAGATGCCTTGACTATTTATTTTAATTGGCTATTTATAACATATACTCATGATAGTTATCTCATACTTTTTTATTATTTTTTTTCTTCTTGTAATCTTTTTGTCATATCAAGGATTTACATTTGTACTTACAATTATCAATTATTTCAGATGAATATAATGGAATGAGGTAATTAGGCAATTTGACATAAATACTTTACTTAGAGGTCCATTACTTCTTGTCAGAAGATGTCCATAGGTTTAAACATAAATTTCGAAATAACTAAACCAACTAATTTGAAATATCTAAGGGAACAAACCAAACTGAGATTATTTGGTTTGGTATTTTCATAACCGAAAAATTGAACCGGAGTTTTCATAATCCAATTTGAAGTGTCTGATGTCAGATGAAACAAAAAGTCATGTGTATTTTTTTTTTAACTTTTTAGATGCCTTGATTATTTATTTCAATTGTATTAATCTTTATTTTCAGGTCAAATTCAAAAAAAAATTAACTAAAACTTTATTATTTTTAGCCAAATAAAAATATTTAAAATAAATAATGTAGTTCTATCCAAGTTGTATTATAAATTGTATTCGAAAAAAATTATCTAAAAAAGTAACATACTTAAAAAGGTAAAAATATATTTTATTTTTTAAAAAAAATGTCACATATACGGAAAAATCCACGTGGCAGGCGAGTGCACCCGCACTCTTTGCCACATCAGCGTCCAGGGGGTAATGACTCTCAAAAGGTCAAGTTGAAGGGGTAATTAAGACCACGAACAGTTTAAGGCTGTAACTAATAATTCGTGTCAAGTTTAGGGGGATGTTACGGTATTTTTCCTTAAATAAAAAGAGAATTCTCAATAGTACTAAAGAGAGGCACTACTAATAGCATAGCAAGCCGCTCCGCTCCGCTCATGACATAACGATATCTTAGATTGTTAACAACAAAAAGCAACACTACCTCATTCCGCCTGCCATATCCCACCTATCATATTGATCTGTGATTTGATTAGCATAATCACAGCAAAAATGATAATTGCTTGCAAGTGCCAATCAAAAGGGAATATCTCGCCACAAGATGTTACTCTGTTAATCAATAGCAGAATCACTAGTAGCATAAATGTGCTGGTCTGTAGAAAGATTCAACAGTATTAATGAAATTTGGGCTTTAGGCCTCCAATCGAAACACAACTGTAATTCGCAATGGCAGTTTAGGGTCTCCACAGAATGAAGTTAAATGAAACACAACATGAATCGAGTGCAAGCAATCATAACATCCTAAGCATTCTAAATATCATGAGCACCATTGCCATCATTTTCCTTGCCCACCTCAGAACCACATTCCACTGGCTTATCATCTTTCTCTTTCTCGCCATGGGGTTGATGCTTGTCCTTGGACACTTCATCTGAGTGGTGATGCTTATGGTTGGAACAGTGATGACGGTGATGGCCATGTCGATGATGATTCTTCCTGTGCTTTTCTTTTCTATCTAGTTCCTCATTCTCATCAGAAGATTTACCCAAGGATCTACTTCTATCACGCCTAAAAGCATCAGAATCTGAGGACCTTGAATCATGACTATGGGACCGATAATCACATTTCCTATGTTTTCCGTGATTACTGCGGTTCAGTTTTTCTTCATCGCTAGAAGAGACAGAAGCATCTGAGTCCAACCTCCCGTGACGTTTATGATGCTTTGTGTGGCTTCGTTTCCTAACTGCAACATGATCATCATCACTTGAAGACTCTGAACCTTCTGAGTGTGATCGTCGGTGACGTTTGTGATGCTTTGAATGGCGTCTTCTTCTCACATCTTCATCATCTGAGGAACTATAATCTGAGCGTCTATCATGATGCCTGCGCTTCTTGTGACCCCGCTTCTTTCTTCTTCGCTCTTCTTCTGAATCACCATCATATTCCTCACTGCTATCATCACTCGAATTGGAGGATCTTCTCTTGGGCTTTCGCTTAGATTTCTTTTCCTTCCTATCCGAATCACCCGACTCAGAGCTATGGTGCTTCCTATGCTTCTTGTGGTGCTTTTTGGTGGATTTTTTCCCTTCATATCCACTATCAGTGTCACTGGCACTATCAGACTCCAAGTCCGATTTCCTTTTATGCTTAGCTGCCTTGGCTTTCTCTCTAGCTTCAGCATCAGATATTGCTCTTGCTGCAGCTTCAAGTTTTTGCTCCCATTTCAAGCGAGCTTCATTCTTCTCAAGAGCTCTCTTCTTTTTCTCCTCGACCAATTGCATGAACTTCTTGGCATCCATTTAGAGGTAAAAGACAAACAAAATTCTGCATTTTGGTATGATGATGACCAGAAGTGCATCTCAAAGAAGAGAAAGGAAACAATGTTAGTTCTTCCACCATTATTACCACCTTTGAAGTTTGAACGAGAGCATATTTCACACGAAGGAAGTAAAATGTAATTCAACTTAACAAAAATAACCAATTTAACGGCAAATGCCTATAGTGAAAACATGCATAACCAACCAAGAGAATAATAAGGAATGCAGACAATTAGGAAAATGATGCGCGCGCGCGCGCGCGCACACACACACAGAGAGACTTCAGGTTGCAAATAAAATTTAATTGCAGTATAGCATCAGACCACAATTCCACATTCACTAATGATATGCAAAAAATAATTTGTCACTGCAATATTATATCAGGCTGGATATATCACAGGCTCAAATCTCATATTTAGAATTAGATATGTCCTTTCATTAGCATATTATTTGAGAATAAACTGGCATAAGCCAGATCCAGTATTGTGCATCACCGATATGGAAAACAATTACAAACATCAAAAGCTGCCAACCACCAAGCGAAGCCCTATAACAGTGACATATGATTCAATATTCATCACAGTCATTGGCTGACACCTATTCGCGTCTCTATCACACTACTTTGCATGAGAGAGTTTGTCAATCCGATGTTAAACTTGAGAAACAAGCATAACAAATACCTATGATGGATAATGGATTAACTGAATGAAAAACACAGAGACCATAACTGAAACAAATAGGTGAGAGCTCAAACAACACTGCTTTGGATCTCTTTCAAAACAAGAACAAATAGGTGAGAGTTCAAACAACACTGCTTTGGATCTCTTTCAAAACAAGATCAAAATACACTGCATTCGACCATAAATCAAGACCAAAATAACAAAGATCTCATTGTATACTTTTGATCATAAACAGGTTCCAAATACTTTTAGATTTTTTTCCTTTATCAACTGGACAAATATTCCGTTTTACTAAACTCACCTCTCCAAGCTGTTCAAATGAAGCTAAAATTGATGGATGAAATGACGCAAAACTGAAAAAGGAAAAGAATTGCAAACTGGAACAGGTTTCTTACCTTATACAATGAAATTGATGACCAAATCCAGTTCTCAAGCTTAAATTACCCCTCCAACCAACTTCCCAAAGAATCTGCATTCAACCCCAAAAAAAGAGGTTATACAATTTTCACAGCTCGCCAGTTGTCATCTCTAAATTAAAGCTGAACATCAGCTTTCTAGATTCAACAGAGAATACATATCAACCCAGACAATCTCTAGAAATTATCAGCTCTCAAGTTGAATTTTTTATAACAAAAACAGAAACTCAATAATGAAAGAGTAATAGGCTGAATGCGAAAATTTAGAACCCTAAAAATTCAATTTTTTAAAGGATATCAACTAGGCCGAACAAAGACCAAGCAATTTTAAACACAAACCCCATTTCCCGAACCAGTTTCTTTCCAACCCAAAACAAACACAACAAAAAGTGTTTTTCCCTTTTATTTTTGCATAATATAAAGCCTGTTCTCTTGAAAACCCCAAAAGCCACTTCAATAACTCATATAACAGAATCCAAATTTGGCAGAAAATAAGATCCAGACCCAGCTCAGTATTATTCGATTTGATGATACATCTTCTAACCTATCAGACTCTAAATAACAAGATTTTCAACATAAATTGATGCAACACAATAAAACCCTGGAATGCTAGTAAGGGCATCAAATCAAATTCACCAAAAATCCAAATTTAACAGAAAAAGATCCAACCCCACCTCAGTATTATTCGATTTGACGTTAAATCAAACTCCTCATACTATAAATAACAAGATTTTCTACATAAATCGAAGCACCAGATTAAAACCCTAGAATGCTAGTAAAGGCACCAAATAAAATCCACCAAAAAGTAAACGAAAAAGCAAGAATTATTTAAGTAGCTAAAGTTTTTAGATGACATACCAGAGGAATCGGAAAAGAGAAGAATTTGGGAGATTTGAAAAAAAGAAGATGGGGCTTGAACTCGTTGAGAGAAAGGAGGTGCTCAATTTTCTAGAGAGTTCGAAAGCCTGAGGAATTGGGGCTATTTATAGAAAACAGGAAAAATAAAAAAAATGGGACTAAAGAGAGATGAATTTGAAATTATTTGCGTGTTGTGAACTCCAACGCGGTGTAAAAACGGGTTGCTTGGAAACGGGTTCAAACTTTCTCTTTTTCCTTTTTTTTTATTTCGAAATTATTAACTTTTTAGTTCATATTTTCAATAATAGTAAATTAGTAGTAGGAATAAGAAACTTGACAATTGGTCCTAATTGATCAGAACACTAGCTCAATTAAGCTAAAGACTAATTGGGCTGGGGTATTTTAGTAAAAATTACACGGGCGCCCTATTTGATCGCCCCATTTAACCTATACCCTTTCTTTTTAAAGTTCTAACTTGTATCAATTTTTTAAACAACTTCAGCCTTCTTTCTCCTCCTCCTTCTCCTCATTCGTTTTCTTCTTCGTCTTCTTTCTTCTGTTGCTGTTGGTGTTGCTATGAAACTTCAGTTCATAGGGATGAACTTTCTGCTGAAGATTAACGTTTGTTGCTTATGTACTTTGACCAACTTAATAACTTCCAAACAAATAAAGTTAAGAATGCTGAAGTTCAGCAAATATAAACAAAAACTTCAGCTCCTAGAATGCTGAAGTTCAGCAAATACAAAATAAAGCTTCAGCTAAGACATGCTGAAGTTCAGCAAATATAGAACAAAACTTCAGCTAAAACATGCTGAAGTTCAGCAAATATCAACTTATTTAGTGCTGAAATTTTTACAAATGAACTAAGTTACTTCAGCATCTTCTGTTGAAATTTTTTTAAAAAGTTTTACGACAAAACTAATGAATCTAAACAAAACTTCAGCTTATTTAGTGCTTAAGTATTTACAAATTAACTAAATAATTTCAGCATCTTCTGCTGAAGTTTTTGAAAAAGCTTTACGACAAAACTATTGAATTCAGGACAAAACTTCAGCTAAAACATGTTGAAATTCAATAAATAGAGAATAAAACTTCAGCTAGTAGAATGCTTAAGTTCATCTGTCTACTAAAATGCTGAAGTTTGCGCGATTGCATTTGCTACTTCAGACCCGCATGTCTGAAGTTTAGGCGAAAATTGGGTATGCTTGCAATTTTTTTTGCAAAGCGGGTAACAAGTTAAAACGTGACCCAAAAAGCGAGTATAGATGCAAATCCCCCGGTATTTTAAGCTCAATGGGTATTTTGCATAAATTATTCCTTAATAATTACACTGCACCTCAACTTAATTAAGGAGAAGTTTTAAAGTGTACGTCACAAAATGGACATTAGTTGTGTGATGTCTTTTTTGGTCTCGCAAATTTGTGGACCCATATCTCACACTTTTGAGTCTGCAAAATTCTTGGTCCACGAAGACAAAAAAAGACCCCACACAACTAGTGTCGATTGTGTGAGGCACAAAATAAAAATTTTCAGACCGGTCAATAAGATCTTTTACTCTATTTTTTGTTTTGTGTGCTTGTCCGCTAAAATGATGTAACTATATTGCACAACGAAGTGTAATGATATATTATAGTAATCAACTCCTTTATAATGTTGAAATTTCTATCTCTTTAACAGAAAAAATACTTACCAACACTTGTTTACCAAACACTTCAACACTTTTATCCAAACAGATAAGTACTTATTTATAAAACAAACTTGTGCTTATAAGCTACTTTTTCCAGCTAATCCAAATGGGCTCTATATTGTACAACAATGTGTAACACTATAATATTAGCATGATTAAACCGTTGTATAACATACATATTGATAAGCACAAAGGATAAGTTTAGTTATTAATCTATGTTGATTGATGAGATGACAACATAGAGAAGAATGCTTACTACAACCATGGGTTGTTGTGGCAGGAGGGATATGTCACGACCCAAATTCACAACCTTAGAGGTCGTGATGACGCCTAACACCACACTTGCTAGGCAAGCCAATGTTAGAATTCGATTGACTAATTTTCTTAATTAATTACTTAAACATAAATAAATAACTTCCAAATGAACTTAGTTAGAATAATTTCCAGCAACAATAAAATAAAATAATAATAATAATAACCAACTAATTAAGACGAACCACGAACTAATTTTATAAATAATTCTAAGACTACCCCAGGGTCTGGTGTCACAATCCACGAACTACTAAAGAATACTACAAATAATGGCTGAAAGAAATAGTGTAACTGTTTTGAATGATATAAAACAGTGCATGTAAAAACGGGAGAAGACTCTCGGAATTTGCGAATGCCGACAGATGTACCTCGTGTCTCCAAATGAATCGGGTGGTCGTCGTGAAATCCTCTACTGCTGACTAGCACTTGGATCTCCGCAAAAGAGCACAGAGTGTAGTATCAGTACAACCGACCCTATGTACTGAGTAAGTGCCGAGCCTAAACTCGGCGAAGTAGTGACGAGGCTAAGTCGGGCTTCAACAATATAATCGATAACAACAATAAATAATAAAGCCAGAAAGAAGTCTAAGCAAAAAAAGTAAATAAGTGCTGCAACAAAATAAATTAACTCAGCTATGACCAATTTCTCAAATAACTCTTCAAAGTTCCAAACTTTAACTTTGAATAAAAATAGTGCAAAAATATATAAAGAGTAGTAAAATAGACCTTTTAACTTTTCAAAACTTTTCTTTTCTTTTTCTTTAAAAATCAGTAAAATATAAATGTTCTCCCTTATCGCTCCTTGTTGCGGCGTGCAACCCGCTCCCACCTGTCCTCCCTTATTGCTCCTCCCTAAAATATCACCCTTATTACTCATGTTGCAGTGTGCAACCCGATCCTACATGTCCACCCTTATCACTCCTTGTTGCGGCGTGCAACCCGCTCCCACCTGTCCTCCCTTATTGCTCCTCCCTAAAATATCACCCTTATTACTCATGTTGCAGTGTGCAACCCGATCCTACATGTCCACCCTTATCACTCCTTGTTGCGGCGTGCAACCCGCTCCTACCAGACATATCATATCAATTTATTTAAGATTTCACAAATTTCGGCCAATCCTTTCACAATACTTTGTCTCAACAATTATAAATAATAAACTGCATTATTCTCATAACTTCATCAATAACCTCTCAATCATGAAACCAACAGGAATATCAAATATAAATACCTTTAATTCATACAAACAATACTAACCCTCTCACCCATGTTTATATCACCAGGAAACCAACTCAAACAACCAATACTCTTTCCAAATAGTCACAACAATAACTAACAACAATTCAACCAGGACAAATAGTCATAGAAGCAATAATGAACATATAACAGCTAAGACAATGATCAAATAAGTGGGGAACGGGAAAGGGGATCGTGTTTAACAAACAATTTGGGTGGTGCATAGATACTCGTCACCACACCTATACACCACGCCCATGCATTTCACATAGCAAACAAATCGGGAGTCTTATTCCCTCAAGCCAAAGTTAGACCAAACACTTACCTCAATTCCGCAGGCCACTCACTGCTCAATTATTGCTTTTCCCTTTGAATTCACCTCTAAATTGCTCGAATCTAATCAAAATTAACTTAATATAATTAACTAATTCTAAAGGAACTAACTTTATTGGAAAATATAACTTTTCCTAATTTTTCTAAAAAAAAGTGAAAACCCGACCCCGGACCCGCTTGGTCTAAACTCGGGGTTTGGACCAAATTACGTTTACCCATTCACCCATGAACCCAAATATGCTATTAGTTTGAAATCCGACCTTAATTTGATATAAAAATTTAATATTTACAAAACTCCCTAATTCCACCCAAATCATAGATTTTTACCATAAAAATTCTTTGTTTTTGCTTAAAAAGTGACGCAAAATAGTAAGGAATTGAAAGAACAAGGTTTGGAATTGATTACCTATGAATTAGGGATAAATATTGTTGAAGAAAACTCGTTTTTAGGGCTGGAACCTCGAAAAATTGGAGAAGAAAGGGTTCTGCCCATTTTTAACAGGTATTTATATTAGCTGGGCTGGGCGATCGCGGACAAAGAGGTGCGATCGCATAGGGTAAGGGAAATTTGAGCACTGCGTTCACATGGGGAGGGGTGAGATCGCACAGGGTATTGGATTTCCCTCCCCCAAGCCAAAATTTAACTCAGTGTGTTTGCACTGTATGGCCTGCGTTCGCACAATAGGGTCCAGGTTGTGCTTCGCGATCGCACCCTTAGTTGTGCGTTCGCACAGTATTCCAAACAGGACTCCAACTTTACTCTGTGCGATCGCGGACTTTCCTATGCAATCGCACAGGACGAAATACCTGGACACCAGAAAAAATAAAACCAGCAATTCTTTCAAGTGCAAAAACATCTCGTGGTCTACCCGAAACTCACCCGAGCCCCCGGGGCTCTGATGTGTGGCTAGAATTCATGGTTTAACGCATTATGTGCCTTACATTTTATGTGCGTTAATGGTAAAAATACACCTCGTTTGAGCATAATGGAGTCTATTTCATGTGTAGGTGAATTGGAGATGGAAGTCGAGCTAAATGGATGCATAAACGTCACAAATACGCTCAAGAGTCAAAAAGGAGTGAACCTGGCTATAGCTAGGCGTTTGGGCTGTAAAGCCTGGTCATGCCAGGCGCTAGCCGGGAATTTGGGTTGTAACGCCTGGTATGGCCAGGCGTTTGGTGGGCGTTTGGGCTCTAACGCCAGGTATGGCTAGGCGTTAGCCATGCGTTTGGCCTGTAACGCCTGGTCCTCGATCCGACCCAGTCCGAGTTTTAAAGGCTTTAAGTGTTTTCCGGTTTGACTAGAAGTATCCTACACATTTAGGGTTCGTCCCAAAACATATAAATAGACCCAAACACACAACTTTGGGGGACTTATGCCATTAGAGACAAGAGAGGCGTGTGGAATACTACTCAGCAAAGCAAACCATTGATTTTTACATCATTTATTCATTATTCTGTAATTTAATTATGCAAGTTATTTTGGATTTGATTATTATGAGCATGAGTAGCTAATTTCTTTAATCTAGGGTTTTGGTGGAACCCGTTGGGGGATGAACTTATCATGATATTAATATAGTTTGGTTGGTTGTTAATCTTTATTTGTTCAACTATGTTCTTGTTGTAGTTAATTGAAAGGATCCTCAATTAGCTGTGCCTATTTATTATGTATCTACTTGAGAGAGAGTGCATATTTAGGTAGTTGTTTGAACAACATTACTCCCGGAGTATAGAAGAAAGTGATAACCGAGGGTTTAGAGGTTGGATTAGAAATAACGATACCTCGGGTGCAATTTAACGTGAATTGTAATGCAATCTAGCTAGCGTAACTTGAGAAAGTGTGTCTAGTAAATTATCATAATTACTTGAGAGAGATTTATGATAACTAGAGTGTTCATGATTGATAGAGACGACTAATCAAACTATAGGAAGTATCAAAGAAAGAATTTCACTGAAGGGGGAAACCATAACCTTAAACCTTTATTCTAATTGTTTACACCACATTGTTAGTTAATCTTTAGTTTATTAATTTTGTTCAGTAGAAGTAGTAAAACATTACCAATTGATATTCAAAATTCTTGAGAAAGTTGATTAAGTAAAAGTTCGTATTCTGACGGCTTGCTTGATACGTTAATTCCCTGTGGGATCGACTCTGGGTTTAATACCCCGGATTATATTTGCAATGCCCGCTTAATCTTTTATTAGACATAGTTGAGCATGATCAGGCTCCAAACAAATTATGCACGCAAGTCTAAAAATATCATACGGACTTGCTTGTGCGATAAAATCATGAAATAACATGTAATCTGTGAATTAAACCTCAAAACTCATTATTTTCAACAAAAACTCTTAAAGTTCATAATTTCCAACCGGATGTCCGAATCACGTCAAAAGAACTTCGTTTTCACCAAATTTCACATTTAACCTCTAAATATCATAAAAAAGTTGTACCGGGCTCCGGAACCAAAATCCGGACCCGATACCAATAATTTTTAGCATTATTTCTTTTCTTTAATTCATAAACATTTCAACAAAACAATTTCTTTCAAAAATTAATTTCTAAGGCTTGGGACCTCGGAATTCATTTTCGGGCATACGCCCGAGTCCCATATTTTACTGCGGACCTCCCGGGATCGTCGAAATACGAATCCGGGTCCGTTTACTCAAAATGTTGACCAAAGTCAACTTTTATCAAATTTAAATTCCAAAAGTCACTATTTCTCATATTTTCACATAAAAGCTTTCCGGTTTCACGCCCGGACTGCACCACAAATTGAGGTATTTAATTTTAGTCTTTTTATGGCTATTAAGCATGGAACGGAGTCAAATTTTATAAATGACCCATTGGGTCATCACAATCTCCACCTCTAAAACACACGTTCGTCCTCGAACGGACATAGAAAATTACCTGAAGTGACGAACAAGTGTGGATATCTACTCTGCATATTTGAATCAGACTCCCAAGTAGCTGCCTCAACGGGCTGGCCTCTCCACTACACTCGAACTGAAGGAAAACTCTTAGATCTCAACTGGCGAACCTGCCGGTCTAAAATAACTACCGACTCCTCCTCATAAGTCAAGTCTTTGTCCAACTGGACAGAGCTGAAATCTAACTTGTGGGACGGGTCGCCATGATATTTCCGAAGCATAGACACATGGAATACCGGATGAACTGAGGATAACCCTGGAGGCAATGCAAGCCTATAAGCTACCTACCCCACTCTATCAATAATCTCAAACGGCCTGATATACCTAGAGCTCAACTTACCCTTCTTCCCAAATCTCATAACACCCTTCATGGGCGACACACGAAGCAATACTCTCTCTCTCCAACCATGAATGCCACATCACGAACCTTACGATCGCATAACTCTTTTGCCTAGACTGAGCTGCACGGAGTCTTTCCTGAATAATCTTGACCTTATCTAAGGCCTCCTGAACTAAGTCTGTACCCAACAACCGAGCCTCTCCCAGCTCAAACCATCCAACTGGCGATCTGCACCGTCTACCATATAACGCCTCATAAGGAGCCATCTGAATGCTCGACTGATAACTATTATTATAAGCAAACTCCGCTAACGGCAAGAACTGATCCCATGAACCTCCAAAATCAATAACACAAGCGCGGAGCATGTCCTCCAATATCTGAATGGTACGCTCGGACTGTCCGTCAGTCTGAGGGTGAAATGTTGTACTCAACTCCACTCGGGTACCCAACTCACGCTGAACTACCCTCCAAAAGTGCGAAGTAAACTGCGTACCCCGATCAGAAATGATAGACACGGGTACCCCAAAAAGGCGAACAATCTCCCGAATATACAACTCAACCAACCGCTCTGAAGTATAAGTACTGGCCACAGGAATGAAGTGTGCTGACTTAGTCATCCTATCCACAATAACCCAAACCGCATCGAATTTCCTCCGAGTCCGTGGAAGCCCAACAACGAAGTCCATAGTGATACGCTCCCACTTCCACTCAGGAATTTCTATCTGCTGAAGCAAACCATCAGGTCTTTGATGCTCATACTTTACCTGCTGACAATTTAAGCAACGAGCCACATAAGTCACAATGTCCTTTTTAATCCTCCTCCACCAATAATGTTGTTTCAAATCTTGGTACATTTTTGCTGCACCTGGATGAATAGAATACTTGGAGCTGTGAGCCTCCTCAAGGATCAATTCACGGAGGCCATCAACATTAGGCACATACAACCTACCCTGCATCCTCAAAATGACATCATCTCCAACTGTAATCTGCTTGACATCCCTGTGCCGAACTGTGTCCCTAAAGACCGCCAAATGTGGGTCATCATCCTGTCGCTCTCGGATACGATCAATTAGAGAAGACCGAGCGACAGTATAAGCTAGGACACTGCGGGGAGAAATATCCAACCTCACGAACTGATTAGCCAAGGTCTGAATGTCTGAAGCCAACGGTCTCTTGCCAACTAGGATATACGCAAGACTGTCCATACTCACTGCCTTTCTACTCAAAGCATCGGCCACCACATTGGCCTTCCCCGGGTGATACAATATAGTGACATCATAATCTTTTAGCAACTCTAACCACCTCCGCTGCCTCAAATTTAGATCTTTCTGGTTGAACAAGTACTGGAGGCTGCGATGGTCAGTAAAATTCTCACACGGCACGCCGTAAAGATAATGCCTCCAAATTTTCAAAGCATGAACAATAGCCGCCAACTCTAAGTCATGAACATGGTAATTCTTATCATGGACTTTCAACTGACGAGACGCATACGCAATCACCCTGCTGTCCTGCATCAACACTGCTCCAAGGCCAACTCTAGAAGCATCATAATACACCGTGAAAGAACCCGAATATGGTGGTAACACCAACACCAGTGCTGAAGTCAAGGTTGTCTTGAGCTTCTGAAAGCTTGCCTCGCACTGATCTGACCATTTAAATGGGGCACATTTCTGAGTCAATCTAGTCATTGGGGCTGCTATGGATGAAAACCCCTCCACAAAACGACGGTAGTAACCGGCCAAACCCAAGAAACTCCTAATCTCCGTGGATGTGGTGGGTCTAGGCCAGTCCTTGACTGCCTCTATCTTCTTAGGATCAACCTGAATACCCTCAGCTGATATGATATGACCCAAAAAGGCTACTGAATCTAACCAGAACTCACATTTAGAAAACTTGGCATACGACTGATTATCTCTCAAAGTCTGGTGTGTTATACGGAGACGCTGCTCACGCTTTTCCCGGCTGCGGAGTATATAAGAATGTCATCAATAAACACGATCACAAAAGAGTCCAAATGGGTCTTGAAAACCCGATTCATTAAGTCCATAAAGGTCATTGGAGCATTAGTCAGCCCAAAAGACATAACCAAAAATTCATAGTGCCCATACCTCGTACGAAAGGTTGTCTTAGGGATATCGGACGCCCTAATCTTTAGCTGATGGTAGCCTGACCTCAAATCAATTTTTGAAAACACTCTAGCACCCTGAAGCTGATCAAATAAGTCATCAATCCTTGGCAACGTATATTTATTATTGATAGTAACTTTATTCAGCTGCCTGTAGTCTATGCACATTCTCATTGACCCATCCTTTTTCTTTACAAACAAAATCGGTGCACCTCAAGGCGAGACAATGGGTCTCATGAACCCTTATCTAGAAAGTATTGCAACTGTTTTTTTAGTTCTTTCAATTCTGGTGGGACCATCCGATATGGAGGAATGGAAATGGGCTGAGTGCCCGGAGCCACATCAATACAGAAATCAATATCCCTGTCGGGTGGCATACCTGGAGGGTCTGCAGGGAACGCCTTAGGACACTCACGCGCGATAGGAACTGACTCTATAGAAGAAACCTCGGCATCAGAATCACGAATATGGGCCAAATAAGCCAAACACCCTTTCTCCACCATGCGGCGAGCCTTGGCATATGAAATTACCCGGCTGGGAGAATGACCAGGGGTCCTTCTCCATTCTAATCGAGCCAACCCCAGCAATGCTAAGGTAATTGTCTTGGTGTGACAGTCTAATATGGCATAATAGGGAAACAACCAATCCATGCCCAATATAACGTCAAAATCAACCATGTCTAGAAGTAAAAGATCTACACTAGTTTCAAGACTTTCTATGACTATCACGCACGAACGGTATACTCGATCTACCACGATAGCATCCCCCACCGGTGTAGACAAAGAAATAGGAACACTCAAGGAATTACGGGGCACATTCAAATACGAGGCAAAATAGGATGAAATATACGAGTAAGTAGACCCCGGATCAAACAAAACTGAAGCAGCTCTATCAGAAACTGAGATAATACCTGTAATAAAAACATCGGAGGACTATGCCTCAGGCCTGGCTGGAAATGCATATAGTCGGGGATGGGCCCCACCACCCTGAACTGCGTCACCAGGAGGACCCCTGACATGTGGTCCTCCACCTCTAACGGTCTTGCCACCACCTCTAGCGGGCTGGCCTCCACCTCTAACATTCTGACTACCCCTACCCCTGGTTGGCTGGGCAGGTGGTGCTGCAGTTGGTGCCGAAACTATGGCACGAGAATTCTGATATTGAGGCTGATTACCCAAGAATTTCGGACAAGATCTCCGAATGTGTCCATACTCACCACACTCATAACAACCATCATGATACTGAGGTTGACCCTGACGAACCGGCTGACCACGATATAACTCTGGAGAGGAGGTGCTCTGATCGGGGTTGACTGATCAGGATAAGTCAAGTAAGAGCCACGACCTCTTGAAGCACCATGGGATGTATGAAGTGCTGAATTAAATGGCATGGAAGATTTGCCTCTACCCTGAGTATCTCCGCCCCCAGATGAGGCACCGCTGAATCTACTGGAATGGTGAGGTATTTTGTCTGACCCCTTACCTCCCATCCCAAGAATTGACTCAACCTTCTAGCTATATTAGATGCATCCTGAAGAGAAATCTCGGACCCTGTTTCCTTGGCCATCTGCAACCTAATGGGCTGAGCAAGGCCATCAATAAACCTTCTGAGCCTCTCCATCTATATGGGAAATATAAGAATAACATGTCTAGCCAGATCCACAAAACGAGTCTCATACTGAGTCACAGCCATGTTACCCTACTGGAGTCGCTCAAACTGACGACGCTTATCCTCTCGAGTAGTGACAGGTAAGAACTTCTCCAAAACGAGATGATAGAACTGATCCCAAGCAGGTGATCCAACTAGCTTAGTCAACAAATAGTCCCTCCACCATTGCTTGGCGGAACCAGTTATCTGAAAAGTCAGAAAATCGACCCCATTGGTCTCCAGGATACCCATATTACACAACACCTCATGACATCTATCTAGATATTCCTGAGGGTCCTCTGAAGTAGCACCACTGAAATGGACAGGAAATAGCTTAATGAACCTGTCAAGTCTCCACAAAGCATCTGATGACATGGTTGCCCCATTAGCGGGCGGCACTGCTGCAACTGGCTGAATTACTCCAACGGGATTGGCTATTGGGGTCTGAACCTGAGGAGTAGTCTGGACTGGAGTGTGGGTGGCAGGAGTCTGGACCCCGCCTCCAGCCTGAGATACGGCTGCTGCAACAAGGAATGTGCCCGTCTGGGCCACACTCTCCATCAATCCCACTAAACGGACCAAAGCATCCTGAATGACCGGGGTGCCAATAAACCCCTCGGGAACCTGAGCTGGCCCCGCTGGAACAGTCTGAGCCGGAACCCCCTCATCAATCTCAATCTGAGGTTCCGCAGCTAGGGCTGCTGCCTGAGCAATGGGCTGAGTCCTGCCCCTGCCTCGGCCTCTGGCGCGGCCTCGGCCTCTGCCCCTAGTAGGAGCTGCTGCTGTTGGAAGACCGGAATGCTGGTCAGCGGAAGATGAAGCACGTGTTCTCGCCATCTGCGAGAGAATAGAAGAATCTAATTAGTATTTGGGATACAAGAATCGCACAATAGAGTAGAAATAAAAAAATAAAAAAGGAGTTTTTTCCTAACTCAATAGCCTCCTAGATAAGTACAGACGTCTCCGTGCCGATCCTTCAGACTCTACTAAGCTTGTTCGTGAATTGTAAGACCTAAGCAACCTAGTGCTCTGATACCAACTTGTCACGACCCAAATTCTCAACCTTAGAGGTCGTGATGGCGCCTAACACCACACTTGCTAGGCAAGCCAATGTTAGAATTCGATTGACTAATTTTCTTAATTAATTACTTAAGCATAAATAAATAACTTCCAAATGAACTTAGTTAGAATTTCCCAACAATAATAAATAAAATAATAATAATAACCAACTAACTAAGACGAACCACGAACTAATTTTATAAATAATTCTAAGACTACCCCAGGGTCTGGTGTCACAATCCACGAACTACTAGCACCTGGATCTGTGCAAAAGAGCACAGAGTGTAGTATCAGTACAACCGACCTCATGTACTGAGTAAGTGTCGAGTCTAACCTCGGCGAAGTAGTGACGAGGCTAAGTCGGGCTTCAACAATATAATCGATAACAACAATAAATAATAAAGCCATAAAGAAGTCTAAACAAAAAAAGTAAATAAGTGCTGCAACAAAATAAAATAACTCAGATATGACCAATTCTCAAATAACTCTTCAAAGTTCCAAACGTTAACTTTGAATAAAAATAGTGCAAAAATATTTAAAGAGTAGTAAAATAGACCTTTTAACTATTCAGAACTTTTATTTTCTTTTTCTTTAAAAATCAATAAAATATAAATGTCCTCCCTTATCGCTCCTTGTTGCGGCGTGCAACCCGATCCCACCTGTCCACCCTTATCACTCCTTGTTGCGTCGTGCAACCCGCTTCCACCAGACATATCATATCAATTTATTTAAGATTTCACAAATCCAATCATTTCACATAGCAAACAAATGGGGAGTCCTATTCACTCAAGCCAAAGTTAGACCAAACACTTACCTCAATTCCGCAGGCTACTCACTGCTCAATTATTGCTTTTCCCTTTGAATTAACCTCTAAATTGCTCGAATCTAATCAAAATTAACTTAATATCATTAACTAATGCTAAATGAACTAACTTTATTGAAAAATATGACTTTTCCTAAGTTTTCTAAAAAAAAAGTGAAAATCTGACTCCGGGCCCACTTGGTCTAAACTCGGGGTTTGGACCAAATTACGTTTACCCATTCACCCACGAACCCAAATATGCTATTAGTTTTGAAATCCGACCTTAAAAATTTAATTTTTACAAAACTTCCTAATTCCACCAAAATCCTAGATTTTTACCATAAAAATTCTTTGTTTTTGCTTAAAAAGTGACGAAAAATAGTAAGGAAATGAAAGAACAAGGTTTGGAATTGATTACCTATGAATTGGGGATAAAGATTGTTGAAGAAAAATTATTTTTAAGGCTCGAACATCGAAAAATTGGAGAAGAAAAGGTTCTGCCCGTTTTTAACAGGTATTTATATTAGCTGGGTTGGGCAACTATGCGATCGCGGACAAAGAGGTGCGATCGCACAGGGTAAGGGAAATTTGAGCACTGCGTTCGCATAGGGAGGGGTGCGATCGCACAGGGTATTGGATTTCCCTCCCCAGGCCAAAATTAACTCAATGCGTTTGCACTGCATGGCCTGCGTTCGCACAGTAGGGTCCAAGCTGTGCTTCGCGATCGCATCCTTAGTTGTGCGTTCGCACAGCGTTCCAAACAGGCCTCCACTTTACTCTGTGTGATCGCGGACTTTCCTATGCAATCGCACATGACAAAATACATGGACACCAGAAAAAATAAAACCAGCAGTTCTTTCAAGTGCAAAAACATCTCGTGGCCTACCCGAAACTCACCCGAGCCCTCGGGGCTCCAAACAATTTATGCACGCAAGTCTAAAAATATCATACGGATTTGCTCGTGCGATAAAATCATGAAAATAACATGTAATCTAGGAATTAAACCTCAAAACTCATTATTTTCAACAAAAACTCTTAAAGTTCATAATATCTCAACCGGATGTCCGAATCACGTCAAACGACCTCCGTTTTCCACCAAATTTCACAGTTAACCTCTAAATATCATAATAAAGTTGTACCGGGCTCCGAAACTAAAATACGGACCCGATACCAATAATTTTTAGCATTATTTCTTTTCTTTAATTCATGAACATTTCAGCAAAATAATTTCTTTCAAAAATTGATTTCTAAGGCTTGGGACCTCGAAATTCATTTCCGGGCATACGCTTGAGTCCCATATTTTACTGCGGACCTTCCGGGATCGTCGGAACACATATTCGGGTCCATTTAATCAAAATGTTGACCAAAATCAACTTTTATCAAATTTAAATTTAAAAAATCACTATTTCTTATATTTTCACATAAAAGCTTTTCGGTTTCACGCCCGGACTGTGCACGCAAATTGAGGTATTTAATTTTAGTCTTTTTATGGGTATTAAGCATTGAACGGAGTCAAATTTTATAAAATTACCCCTTGGTCATCACAGGATAATCTTAAATCAGAGGTTGTGGGTTCGAGTTTTGGGTACGAATTTTTTTTTATTAGGGAATGCTTTCTCTTTAAATGAGTCTTACGTGGCACAAATCCAAATAGTTAGATTTCAATACGAATACCGATTTGGGTGGGCAACCAAAAAAAATAAAAAAGAGAGGAATGCTTACTCTTGTTTATCACGAGCAAATGTTTGACAGCACGATACTGCTTATTTCTTATTGTTACAATCCTTGTTTATCAGTTTAGTAACTTAATAGCTAAGTGTCTACTATAAACTTACGTATAAATAACAAGTGAAAAAAATTATATATAGTAGCTTTTGATAATGAAATAGTAAATATATTTTTGTTGTCATTGATTTCTGGAATAATTCCGATCTTATAGAAGTAAATATTAAGGCAGTAAATAATTAATTTTACACGAAAATAATCTTTTATGGAATCTA
Source organism: Nicotiana paniculata (assembly GCA_005239505.1). Taxonomy (NCBI): domain Eukaryota; kingdom Viridiplantae; phylum Streptophyta; class Magnoliopsida; order Solanales; family Solanaceae; genus Nicotiana; species Nicotiana paniculata. Next base: position 153,682 of record ML351477.1, on the reverse strand, counting down.
CAGCTACATGAAAGCTAGTTTATCATTTTCGAAAGTAGCGGTTGAATAAGGTATTCCAACATAAAAAAAATCTGGAATTTTTTATATAATATATTAAAAGGAGGATAGTGAAGCATGAGGTTAAGTCAAATGACATATTGAATAAAAAGCACTTGACACTTTTAAAACAAAATTTTAATAGATTTTATGACAAAATCTAATATAGATTAACAATATTATGACAAAAACCAATCTAAATTGTTCAAGAAATTCTATAATAAAAGTTCTATTTAAAGAATATGCTCCCTTTAATTTTTGTCCAAGAGATAAACGAAAGGAGTGAATTTGGATTGATTTTCCTTCATGGTACATTTCCAACTCAAGGTTTAGTTTCTGTTTATCCCTTTAATTTAGGTACTTATTTAATAACAAAATATTTGTTTTGACTGATATGATATATGCAACGTCATTATTTATGTAAAAATTGCACGGGGCACTTTATTTGGTTGCTCCCATTTAACCTATACCCGCTTTTTAAAAAACTTTTAACTTGTACTCATTTTTAAAATAACTTCAGCTCTCTTTCCCTCGTTGAGCTGAAGTTCACCAGTTAAGCTGAAGTTTGCCAGTTATAAAGACAAAACTTCAGCATACGTGGCTGAAGTTCCCCAGTTACAAAGACAAAACTTCAGCACTAGAGCTGAAGTTTCCCAGTTACAAACTTCAGCATTAGAGCTGAAGTTTCCCAGTTACAAACTTCAGCTTTAGAGCTGAAGTTTCCAAGTTATAAAGACAATTACAAAGTCAAAACTTCAGCTCTAGAGAACTTCCTCTAGAGCTGAAGTTTTGTCTTTGTAAACTGGGGAACTTCAGCCCAGTATGCTGAAGTTTTTGTCTTTATAACTGGGAAACTTCAGCCCGTATGCTGAAGTTCCCCAATTACAAAGATAAAACTTCAGCTCTTCCCCAGACTTCAGCCCCATATGCTGAAGTTCCCCAATTACAAAGACAAAACTTCAGCTCTAGATCTGAAGTTCGCAAGCTACTTCAGGCCCGTCTACTAGAATGCTGAAGTTTTGCGTGATTGCCTTTGCTACTTCAGCCCCGCATGCTGAAGTTATGCGCAAAAGCGGGTACGGATGCAATTTTTTTTATAAAGTGGGTATAAGTTAAAACGTGGAACAAAAAGTGGGTACAGATGCAAAAGCCCCATTATTTATCTATATTTATATTCTAAAATATTATTTTAATAAAAGAATGGTAATTACAATGTGGCTAAGCCGAGTAACATATTAAGAGTAAGACACATAACAAAATTAGAACAAAGCTAATAAAAATTGCAGTAAATTTATTTAAATTAATAAATTATATTTATATATCTATATCTATAGTCATATTCATATCTATGTCAATATTTTTTGTATACATAAATAAGAGGATTGTAATGTGATGAATTCAAGTGGCAAGCTAATAAGAAGTCGTTTGGCAATTTTAGGATAAAATTAATAATTAATACTTAGAAAAAAATATTTTGATGAAAGTAATTTAATATCAACTCTATCCTAGATTTAACGTAAATCTTCTATCTCCCTTTTTTATTTACTTATAATTATTATCAACTCTCATGTCTTATGATAGGCTATTACACACCAGACTTAAGAAAGTTAGAATAAATAATCGTATACCGAATTTTACATTTTACTAAGAAAGGTCATATTGTGGATGAGGCCACGTAACTGAAGTCTAATAGATAAAATAAAAAAATGAAGAATAAAAATAAATTAGAAAAAATGTGAGGATATTTATACTAATAATTAGTTTAATAATAAAATAAAATAAATATGCAATACTTAAAAAAATTATTGACTAATTGAAATAATTTAAGAATTTAGAGAAATAGTTTAAAATAAAATAAATATTCATGCAATATCAAAAATTTACTTATCTATTTATATTATATTTGGATAATGATATTAAATGAAGTGACAAGTTAATCAAAAAACAAACGAAAATGTGATAATACTATATATTAGACTTTATAAATATACCTTGAATTATACTTTCTTTGAATTAATTAAATATCTAGATAATATAATATTATTGATACATTCAAATGATAAAAGAGTCCCGAGTAAGAGGATAAAGTATAAAAAATACATTAAATTTCAAGAATAAAAATTATTATTATGGATGATTATTATAATGAAAATAATCAAGGAATTAAGTCAGTTGGTAAACTAATAAAAAACCACATTACAGTATGATAATATTAAGTAATGAGTAATACAATAACTATAAGCAAAGAACAAAAAGAGAAAAAAACATAGAAGGATAAGACATATTTGAACTTGAGATGTAAAAAAAAACCAAGCTTTAGTAAGAATTTTATTAAAATAATATGATTTAATATGCTCAAACAAGATAGATCACAACGTGACATGTTTAATATTCTTTAATATTAATCGCGAAACGAAATGCAAGTAATAAAATTAAGCGATTATGTTGTTACAAATTTAAAAAGAAAAAGAAAATAGTTTATCCATTACGAATTTTGAAAAATGATTTCATGTCCTCTTCTTTCTTAATATCCAATGATTATCTATAGTTTTATGTGAAAGTTTAAATACTAAGATTATTTGCACATAGCATAAAAATCATAATTTGACATAGTTTGTCCGCGCATCGCACGGGTGCTAATACTAGTTAACTTAAGAGAAATTTAGCAAAAATGATTACTATATATATTTTTATATTTTTATAATTAGAAGTAAAGGTCTATCTCCATTAATCTATTATTAACTCACTGGTCTTCTTCTTATCATCAAGAGACATGGTGGTATTTATGTGATCTTTTATTAGTCAAAATAGAAAATACTTTACGACAGAATTTAAGTTTGAGTTACGAATTCGATAAAATACAATAATTTTGGTCAAAATTACCTAATAAAATATATTTTTAAAATCTAAAATTCATAAACTCAAAATTCTAAGTTTCTAAAGTGCTTTCATAAACTATACAAGTCCTTTATCGCAAAACTAAAATGAAATAAACTAATCAGATTAAAGCTTCTTCATTTGGATATCTATTGTTTTTTCTAAAAAAATAAAATAAAATTATCACGGCCCTATATTTAGTTGACTCCTTCACTTCTTAATTATACTTTTATTATTGAAGCAAAAAAGATGCCTTTATTCTACTCATGACCAACGCAATTTTCTTAGTGAAAAGATCTCTGGCTGAATTTTATCAAGAAAAAAATTCACTTAGCGACATGCATTACTTTCGGGCAACAATTTTACAATGAAAATATATGGCTTTTTATAATTTAAATCAGGGGCGAAGCTAAAACATGATTTACGTGTTCGATCGAACTCAGTAGTTTTGGTCAAAATTATGTATTTGTAAGAAATTCATCGAATATGTATAATTGATTAATTTAGAACTCAGTAGCTTAAAACAAATTAAATTACCGAGTCCTTAAACTTGAAATCCTAACTCCGCCTCTGATTTAAATATGACTTTGGCCACGAAACTCTGAAAAATCTTTTGTCAAGCCTTTAAAAAATTAGTTCGGGACGTAGAAATAGTATGAAGAAGTTGTCATGGATAAATTTGGCAACTTTAAAATAAGTAGTTAAGGAGCAAAACTAACAATTTACTCACAAATAATACAATACTTATTTTATAGTATGCTTTTGTACGAGGCCTTTTTTCTTTTTATTATTTGTGGTAAAATTCAGTGGTGCAGTAATCATTGTTATAAAATACGCTCAAACCCTAAATTCGTCAATTGAAGTTGACATCAATTTATTAATAATAATAATTATGAAGAAGAAGATAAAGACGGTGATGAAGATGAAGAATAAAGAAGAAATTTAAATTATAAATCGATCGGAAATTAACATATATCGTGAAGATGAAGAATAAAGAAAATAGTATCATGAAGTATGCAAATACAAAATTTAGGTAAACACAAGTTAATTCGAATATAAGTATTATAAGAAAATTAATAATAATAACTACAAGGGTATATCAATTTATTGTAGAAAAAAAAGGGGGGGGGCAAAGAGAATATAATGTAGTATGACTTGAGAGTTTTCTGTGTGCGGGCTCCCTCTGTCTTTATATACAAGTTAATTAGAGTATCTTTATTAAAATCTTAATATGGAAAAACTTGACGGAATAGCAAATAGTCAAATTTAATTGTCACTTTTTTAGAAGGTCAGTTAATTTCTTACTGAAAATATTCTACCAAAATATTGAGAGAGATCTAACAATAAATAGAGGGTGAATACAAATTAATTTATTGAGAGAGATGTAGATCATTATTTTTACAGAAAATTATTAAATAATTATTGGATCGAATATGTGCTAGACCCTAATTCCTAAATTAGCTCCTAAACGGAGAAGTTTTTCAACAACCAAATCATGGTTTATTTTTTTTCTTTATGTGTCCATAGGCATAGAGAACTTCTACCGAGTGATTACGTTGTGAAATAATTACTCACATAAATGTAATATACCATTTTCCAATTAAAAAATTATATTATTAACATAATTTTATAAAGTTATATTTTTACCACGCTTAAATAAAGTTATATTGTTATCATGCTAAAACCTAACACATTCCATAGAATTTACAGTTGTGCTGGTTTCACATTTCTTTATCCTCCTGTCGAGAAAAAAGGAAGAAATTTCTTAATATCCCAAGAAATTATTATTTACCATTTTGTGTAAACTATGTTACAAATAAATTATACTTCAATAATAAAATCGTTATTAAATTAAAGGGACTTATATAGACATTGAATAAATTGTATTCTGTTGTTGTCAATAATATTATCTTAATTTGAATGAATCTCTATTATATTAAAGGGGCTTATATAATCATCGAATAACTTTTTTGCTATGTATTTTTTTATTATATTATCCAATATTTAATATAATCACATTATTAATAAAAATTTGTATTAGCATATTACTTTGTTTAATATTTTTGTCTACTACTTTCTTTTTGTAATACAAAAGAAGATATATATTTATTACGCTTGAAATATTTTATTATTTTAAATAATCATATTGTTCTCAATAATATTATCTGAATTTTAATGAATAAAATCTCTATTAAATTAAAGAGATTTGTATAGTTATTGAATAACTTTTTTTGGATAGTTATTCAAACTTTTGAATAACTAATATCAAAGTGACTAAACAAGCAAATTGGATGGTTAAAGAGATTCTGACTATTGAAAGGACCAAGTCCACAATTACAAAAAGATGCAAGCAAATGCAGTGTAATCAAACAATTATACTTACAGCAGCTTGGATCATTAGCAAGGTTGAATGGAAAGCAATCATGTTCAGGAACCTAGTTAGGCCCAAAGCAATATTTTTTATGTGGCTGATCATACAAAAAAGAATGCTGACTTCTGACAGGTTGATCAAATGAAACACTAATGTGGATGCAGCATGTATTTTTTGTAGCCATCATTCAGAGACTCATGCTCATCTATTATGTGAATGTACTATCATAATGGAACTGTGGAATGATATCTTCAGATGGGTACAAGTTCAAGTACATTTATTGGGCTTTTTGCATCCGTACTCATTTTTTGTGCCACGTTTTAACTTATACCCGCTTTGTAAAAAAAATTNAAAAGTTTCCAAGGCAACATTAACACACAAGTCATGCAATTCTTTACAATGAGCACATGCAATTCATCAAACACTAGTCCATACCAAAGGAATGAAGCACATAAAACTACAAAAAGGGTGGATAATTCCCTACACAAAATCAACTTGACTACGAATCATGATTATATTTGTCAATTATCCAAGAGAAAGAATCACATTATTATTGAATGAGACAGTGTTGAGAGGAACGTATCAAAATGAGAAAGAGATGAACAACGACGAAGAAATGAACATCCATGATTCCCATGACCTGTTAGCTGGAAAAGCTGGCTGCCTCTTGCCTGAGTTGCTGCACACTTTAGCTGTCCAGCAGCCAACAATTTTGATGTCAATCCAGATATTTGAATCTGCAGACAGCAAGTTCAATTTAGGGGAACTTCAGCTCTAGAGCTGAAGTTTTATCTTTGTAAATGGGGAACTTCAGCATACGGGGCTGAAGTTCCCAAGTTATAAGGGCAACAACTTCAGCATAAGGGGCTGAAGTTCCCCAGTTTTAGAGCTGAAGTTTTGTCNTAACTGGCGAACTTCAGCTTAACTGGTGAACTTCAGCTCAGCGAGGGAAAGGGGAGCTGAAGTTATTTAAAAAGTGGGTACAAGTTAAAAGTTTTTAAAAAAGCGGGTATAGGTTAAATGGATGCGACCAAATAGGGTACCCCGCGCAATTTTTACAAATAAAGACGTGGACTCATTTAGTGTGCTGGTTTGTGAAAAAAGTAAAGAAGAAATATGTTGAAGTACAGCTTTTGCGACTGATATTAGCTGAAACTTTGTATAATATATGGAATGAAAGAAATCATAGAGTATTTGAAAAGATACATAGAGATAGGCAGAGCATCATTAGAGAGATAGTATACATTTGTAATATTCGGGTTGTTGACAAACTCAAAGATGTTCTTCAACACAAGTTTATATAGGAGAGGAAAGCAGTAGTATATTGACATGTTAAATAGGATACAGAGGATAGGAGTACATGATAGATATATGTACAGGCTGAGTTTACCTCTATATGATGTAATTTATTTCTTTGGTGATTAATAATATTTGTGAATTACCAAAAAAAAAATTGTATTCTTCTTTATTATATTATCCAATATTTAGTATCATTGCATTGTTAAAAAGAAACTTTTATTAGCATATTACTTTGTTTAATATATTTGTATACTACTTTTTTTTTTATAATATTATCTGAAATTTAGTGAATTACATCTCTACTAAATTAGTGAGACCTATATATGCATCAAATAACTTTTTTATTATGTATTTTTCTTTATCATATTATCTAATATTTAGTATTATTCTATTGGTAATAGACTTTTAGCAGCATATTACTTTATTTAAATTTTATATGCTATTTTCTTTTTATAATATAATAGAAGATATATATTTTTTATTTTTTATTTTATTCTATTATTCTCAATAATATTTTTGAATAATTAAACTTTTTATTTTTAAATATTAAAACAAAAATTATCAAAAATCAAAGAAATTTTAAATTGACAGTGTTTTAGTATATGGTAATTTTAGTTTTCTATTTTAAATAATTTTTTGTTTATGTACTTCTCTTTATTGTATTATCCAATATTTAGCATTATTCCATTGTTAATAGAAACTTTTATTAGCATGTTACAATAACAACAACAACAACAACAACATACGCAGTAAAATTCTACTAGTGGGGTCTGGGGAGAGTAGAGTGTACGCAAACCTTACCCCTACCCCAAAAATGATAGAGAGGCTGTTTCCCGGAGACTCTCGGCTTAACAAGAGAGACAATAATATCATATAAAGAAACAAAATAAAAGGCATGTAACTTTTTTTTTTGGTCAAACTCAAAAATTCTCATTTTACCAAGTATAATATTTACAACTCACTAGTTCATTTGGACTTTTGAACTAGTCTCAAATTAAAAAATACAGACTAAACAATCATTGTCTCTCTACTACAACTTCTCTACTATCTATCTCTATTTGTATCTATACATATCTAAGTAGGATAGTTTCTCAATGTTTCTAACTCCTTATACCATTTGGTCTCTTTCTGCCCTCATATATGTAGCTCTAGGATAATAGTCTTCACCCTCTGAAGGCTTGTTATCATTTTCGTTGATTCCTCTCTGTCCAGACATGATAAACTACAGCTGTAAACATGAATCTTAGCATGTGAGCTCGAACTCTGCATGAACTCCTTTTTTCAAGCCATTCAATCTCAGCATTCCAGCTACCTATTTATTGTCTTTCTCCCAACCGTTTTAACAGTATTGTCCATATTTTCCTGGAGTAATCACATTCAAAAAATAGATGCGCAATTGTCTCCTTAGTATCTTTCTCACATAGCATGCAATCACTTGCTATTGATAGTCCTCACTTCCTTAATCTATCCAATGTAGCTAGCTTTTTATGGATAGCCAACCGCAGGAAGAATTGATGCCTGGGTAATGCTTTAGAATCAATTGTTATCTTTTTCCAATGACACTTAGGATTTCGGGGCATTGCTGCAACATATAGCTTCTTAATACTAAACTTCCCCTTTGTGCAGTACTTGCTTAAATCAGTCGAGGGATCCCTTTGAGTTAGCCAATCTCTAGTGTCAAATATTTTCTTAACTAGCCAGCAGGCCTGTTTAGGAGTTTGCACAGTCAATATATCCTTCCCTTTTGTATAGTAGTTGTGTATCCATTGGATCCAAAGATTGTCCTTCTTGTCATTTATTGCCCAAAGAAGTTTACATATAGCAGCTTTGTTCCAATTCACCACACAAAAAATCTGTGCCCAATAGGTCTGCATTTCAAATATCACACTCTTGATCAATTGCATTCGACCACTGTAAGATAGAAATTTGGTTGACCAGCATTTGAGTCGTGCAATGATCTTTTCAATTAATGGCATACACTACTGGATAAATAACTTATTTGAGGACAAAGGAAACCCTAAGTACTTGAATGGAAACTCCCCTGCTGCAAATTACATCTCTGTAATGACCCCTTCTTTGAACTCCCTTGTAACTCTAGCAATGTATAATGCACTTTTCTCCATGTTTGCTTTCGGTCCAGACACCTCTGAGAAGTGTTGAAATCTGCTCATGAGTAAGCTTATTGATAGCTTATCTGCTCTGCAACATAAGATTAGATCGTCAGCAAAACATATATGAGTTATGTTCTGTTTGGAGCACTTCGGATGGTAGTTGAAGTCTGGTATGCTCCCTAGTGACTTCAGTGATCGATTCAAGTATTCCATCACCAAAACAAACAAGTAGGGAGACATTGGGTCCCCTTGTTTAAGCCCCTTTTTTGCTTGGAACTTGGTCGTCAATCCTCCATTTATCAGTAGAGAATAGCTGACAGTTGTCAGATACTCCATCACAATCTGTACAAACTTCACAGGCATACCAAATTCGAGTAGTATCATCTTTAGGAAAGGACACTCAGCTAGATCATACGCCTTTATTATGTTAACTTTGATCAAACATCTTGGTGATACCCCTTCTGAGTATATCCTTTGACCAACTCATGGGCAATAATAACATTATCCAATATATTCCTCCCCTCGATAAATATTGATTGAGCAGGTCCAACAATGTAATCAACCACAGTCTTTAACTTTGTTGTTAGAACTTTTGCAATGAGTTTATATACTGTAGCACAACATGCTATCGGTATAAACTCCTTGACAGATGTAGGGCTATTTACTTTGGGAACTAATGTAAATGTAGTGCAGTTTATACTTCTCAGCATCTTCCCATTTTCAAAAAATTCCTGAATAGCTTGTTTGACTTCACCTCCAACAAGGTTCCAGTGTGCTTTAAAGAATTCAGCAGGTAAACCATCTATACCTGGAGCTTTTTCATTAGGCAAATCTTTAAGGGCTTGATCGATATCCTTTTATGTTATTGGTCTTTTGAGATCTTTCTGTTGTTCCTTAGTTAGGCAAGGTCCATTTCTATATGTATCTATATCAATACATGGCAATTCATTAGCACACTCTCCTAACAAAGATTTAAAGAAACCTATAAATTTTTGCTCTATCATTGTGGTTCAGTAATTTTGGCTCCTTGATCATTTTAGATTGAACCAATTTTGTTTCTTGCCTGCCTTGCCTTTAGATGCGCATAAAAGAATTTGGTTTTTTGGTCTCCCTCTCTTATCCACATTGCTCTGGATCTCTGACGCATCACTTGCTCATTAACTCCTTCCTATTTTTCTATCTGCACTATCAGTTATTTCTTTTCTGATATCAACTGTTTATTGAATGGATCCACATCAAGTTTCTCTTGAATTGTCTTTAATTGTACCCTCAGTTTGTCTAGCTTCTTCTCTAACGAAGACACCTCTTTGTTCAGCTGCCTTACTTTGTCTTTTAAGCTCTGTAATTTCATCCAAATAGAGTACACAGTATGCCCCTGTATTTGTTGACCCCACACTTCCTTCACCGCTTGCACAAACTCCTTATTAGTTAATAACACATTATATAGTCAGAATGGCTTTTGCAAATATGACTTGAATACTATTGTGTTAATTACAATAGGAGAATGATCAGAAACTCCAGGCTTTACAAAAATAGCTTCGATACTACTATATTTTGTCAGCCACGAAGCATTTCCAAAGCCCCAGTCAATATTGCTATAAATCCTGTCATTTGCATCCCTTTTGTTACACCAAGACCATCGGAACCCCTTTCTGTTCAGTTGTCCCAACCCAGTATCAGCAATGCATCTTTGAAAGTCCACCAATTCAGCTTGTTGTACTGGTTGCCCATTGATTCGATCATCAACATATAACATACTATTGAAATCACCTATAACCAGCTATGCCTCCTGTATACTATTTTGAAGTTTCCTTAGTTGATCTCATAAGCTCCTTCTTTCAGCTACAGTGTTCTTTCCATACACAAATGTTATGTCACAAGTAACTTGAGTACTTTTATCTTGCACCTTGCAATGTACTAGTTGATCACTAGCTATCACTACATTGACATGCACCAATTGTTCTTTCCACAGTAGCCAGATTCTTCCCCTCTCATTTATAGCTTCATCGGAGTACACCTTCCAATCTCCACTAAATTTAGCTCAAACTTTTGCAACACTCCTAGGCTTTATCGTTGTCTTAAGGAATCCTAGTAAAGTAATTTTATTTTCTAGCAGAAATGCCTTGAGTTCTTTCTGCTTGAAGGGCTTGTTCAACCCTCTTATATTCCACGAGCTTATTATCATGGTGGATTCTTCTCATTGAGGACAACCCCTTCAGTCACCTTGTCAGTGTTGCTATCATCTTGAATTCTCAAAGGACTATATTTATTTTTGCTCAACAGATTTTCCAAACTCTTATCTGATAATGCTCCTTTCTGATGTACTTGTCCTTGATCTTTCATTATCTGCTTTCCTCTTGTATTTTCTTGTGGAGATTCTTCTACTGTAATTTCCTGTTGGTCAGGATTTTGTTCTGGTATATCCTCCTGCTTCTTTTGGCCTTGATCATTCACAACCTTCCCTCTCCATTGACATGTTTGTTGCTTATTCTTCTTCTGTTGTCTCTTTGCTTTCTCGTGTTGTTGTTTGGGTGGAGTTTGATTTCCTTGAGTGTCAACTTGCCTTTGAGCTTTCTGATTCATTGTGCATTTCTCTTTATGTTGCCCTATTTGAAGACATTCCTCACAATATGCTGGTTTCCATTCATATTCCAGCATTGGTTCCCTATATTTTCCACCTGCCACTTCAATCAGCAATGTATCAGGCAGATCATGTGTTATATCCATCTCAACAAGAATACGTGCATATGAAATTCTATCACAATTAGCTGTTAGCTTGTCTAAACAGATAGGTTTCCCTAGATAACTTGCAATCCGACCCAAATTCTCCTTAGTCCATTACTGAATTGGTAGACCTAAGAATATGACCCAAATAGGGACATTCCTAGTCATTTCCTTGCTCAACTAGAAGTCAGGTTCCCACTGTTTTAAGATCATAGGTCTATTTTGAAATGTATAGGGCCCTTGTTCAATAATTCTGTTCCTATCCTCCTCGAGTCAAATCGAAATATGAAATAACCCTCATCGTGTAGGTATACTTGTGGAGTATTGACTAAATTACACACACCATACACAAATTTTTAAGCATTAAATGAGGGTGAACCACCCAGAACGTACCTATTTAGAGCGGCCCTCCATTTCTGAGTCTGCTCGTCCACTTCACTTTGATTCAATCGAACAACCCTTTTCCAATTGGAGCCCTTGTTGCTGAGATCGATTCCCCTGCACTACATCAGCCATCGTTGGTACTTGTTGGCTAGGGTTTCCTTTCTGCGTTGAGAATGTCAATTTCCTTGCCGCTGTGTTTGCATCCACTTCCACTTGCTTCGGGATTTCAATTTCATTACATTTTGAAGTTTGCATCACCGTAGGGGCACTTCCCATTCCTGTTCATCCATTGAGCTAATTGAATTTGTCCTAGTTCTTGAGGTACTCCTGATTCCGACGATACCAGTCTACTTCCTTCTCCCGTATCCGGTAGTGTAGCGGTGTTATTCCTTTAGATTTCCGTCGAGTCATGGCTTGTATGCGTGCGTTAGCTAACCCTGCTTAATGTAAAGGCATGTAACTTTATTAGCATATTACTTTATTTATAATAGAATATATATATATATATATATATATATATATATATATATATATATACTCTATTATTGTCATTCTGAATAAAATAAACTTTTTATTTTTAATTTTTGTTTTTTAATTATAAAATATTTTATTTTATTAATTTATATATACTTAACTTCAAAAACAATAACCAAATAACTAATTATTAACTACTTATGTCATGTGATTTTTTTCTAGGTTGCCACTTGGCTTAAGGAGATGGCTTCTTCCTCTCCTTTTAATAATATATAGATTTTTAGATCATTATATAAAAGGAATTTTGTGTTATAAATGTGATGAATGCATGTGAGTGAGATGAATGCATTTGACTGTACATTTAACCTACTTTGTATTCATGTACTCAATTAAGAAGTACATTAACTTATAACTAGTGAATGAATTTTTACCTTTATAAATAAGGAACTTTTTGTCACGACCAGATATCCCACCTTCGGGCCGTGATGGTGTCTAACATTGAACCCGCTAGACAAGCCAATGTTACTGGTTATTCTGATTTATTCTTTTGTTATTTAGCATTTAAAAAGTGATATACAAGAACAAATAGAAATAAGAATGCAGAAGATAAGAAATTCAACTACTTAAATAATAAATCTTACGAAATTTCCTTAAACATAGCCCCAGAACTGGTGTTACAATTTCACGGACAATCTAAGATTTACTAAAAACATGAGTCTGAAATAAACAAGTGTAGTTTTCTAGAAATACAAGATAAGACAGAAGGAAGGAAATAGATGGTGACTCCAAGGCCTGCGGATGCCTGCAGGACTACCTAGGTGTCGCCGTGGACTGAAGGATACTCCCTCGCTCAATGTCCATTGGGCCCGGCTCCGTAATCTGCACAACATAAAGGAGTGCAGGTGTAGTATCAGTACAACCGACTCCATGTACTGAGTAAGTACCGAGTCTAACCTCGACGAAGTAGTGACGAGGCTAGGACACGACAAATAATATCACCTGTGCAGTTTAAATAAAATATAACAAGAAATAACCACAAGAAATAAACAGTAAGTACAATAACGGGGAAACATGCTGGGGAAAAAGGGATAGCAAATACTGAAATGACGGAACGAAGCAACAGTCCAAATATCCGAAAATAACAACGGGAATTGACAACATGAATTAAACAGTGAAGAGAAACGACACCGCATGTCCCCTCGTGCATAACAATATAAAATATGGCACAGAATATCCGCTCGTGCATAAACAACATAAACATGGAACAAAATGCCTCCTCGTGCAATAAACATCACAATCACGACACGAAATGTCCCCTCGTGCATATATGTATATCATCAACACGACACGGAATGTACCCTTGTGCATAAACAACATAAACATGGCACAGAATGTCCCCTCGTGCATAAAACATCACAATCACGGCACGGAATGTCCCCCCGTGCATAAACAACATAAACATGGCATGGAATACCCCCTCGTGCATAATAACATAAAGCAATAGTTGGCATGAAAATCAACAAATAAGAAACCTCAAAAGCACGGAATAATCAACAAGAATAATACCGTCCCGGCAAGGGACGCAGCTATAACCAATCCTACACATGTGTATAATCCAACATAATGTTCCTCAATCGATCAACTACTCAACAACACCCACATCTAAGAATTTTCACCAATTGAATGTCTATCAAATTGATATTAAACCCATAAACATAATAAAAACCAATAATATCATATAGTTGCAAATTTCCGACTCACGGTCATGCTTGACAACAACATATAAGTACTCGTCACCTCACCTATATATCGAACATGGAATAAACACGTAGCAATTAGGACTCAATACCTATTCCCTCAAGCTAAGGTTAGGCCAAACACTTACCTCGGCTCCAAGAATGCAAATCAAGCCTCTACCACTGCTTTTCCTCTCGAATCTGACTCCGAAGCAATCGTATCTAGACATAATCGACTCAATAATATCAATAAGTATTCAACAATTCAATTCCAAAGCCTAATTTTAGATTTCCCAACATTCTTCTAAAATTTCCAAAATTTGAGCTCGGGCCCACTTGGTCCAAACACAAGGTTCGGACCAAAACCCGATCATCCATTCCCCCACGAGCCCGAATATACAATTTGCTTTTGAAATCCGATCCCAAAACGATGTCGAATTCCCAAAAATTCGGAAAGCCCTAACTCTACCCAAAACCTCAATTTTCTACCTTTAATTCCATGTTTTTAGGCCTATAATCTAATAGATGTTGATGAAAATGGAAGAAAATAAGTTAAAGATCACTTACCTAAGAGATTATGGTGAGCAAATGCTTCAAAAATCGCCTAAGAGCTTTGGAGAAGAAAGGGTTTATGAAAAAAATGGTGGAATCCCGTGTAAGTGTTCTGTTTTTGGTCTTTAAAATGACTGGGCGGAATTGGTCTATGCGATCGCGAAGGAAGGACTGCGATCACATAGAGGAATGGGTTCTGAGGCACAGTGATCGCGAAGGGGAACCTGCGATCGCACAGGTTTACTGACCCCACCCTATGCGATCTTGAACAAGGGTATGCGGTCGCACAGGGTATCTACCCAGCCCCCCAGCTCTCCTATACCCCTATGCGATCACGGACAGAACTATGCGATCGCATAGAGTACTAGAATTGCACCCCTCACACTACACTATGCGATCACATAGTGTTAGACACCAGACACCAGCAGAAGCATTTTTACACCATATTTTTCTATGTTTTTGCACCCCGACACCTATCCGAAACTCACCCGAGCCCTCGGGGTTCAAAACCAAATATGCACACAACCTCAAAAACATCCTACGGACTTATTCAAGTAATTAAAACACCAAAATAACATCGTAAACATCGAATTAGACCTCAAAATCAATGAAATTCTTTTAAAGTTCCAAAACTTCTAAATTTTCCATTTTCGATCCGAATCACGTCAAACTAAGTCCGCTTCCCACCAAATTTAGCTAAAATTACACGGATTTAGCGAAAATTACACGGGATGACCTTTTGGGTCATCACAATCTCCACCTCTAAAACAACCGTTCGCCCTCGAACGAACATAGAAAGGTACCTGAATCGGGGAAAAGATGGGGATATCGGCTCCGCATATCGGACTCGGACTCCCAGGTAGCTGCCTCAATAGGCAGACCTCCCGAGCTAATATGGCTACCGGCTCCTCCTCATAAGTCAAATCCTTGTCCAACTGGACACCGCTGAAGTCAAGTACATGAGAGGGATCGACAATATACCTCTGAAGCATAGATACATGAAACACCGGGTGTACGACTGATAGACTAGGTGGCAAAGCAAGTCTGTAAGCCACCTCTCCCACCTTGTCCAAAATCTCAAATGGACCAATGAACCTAGGGCTCAACTTGCCCTTCTTTCCGAACCTCATCACGCTTTTCATGGGCAATACCCGAAGAAATACCCGGTCTCCAATAATGAATTCCAAATAACGAACTCTACGATCCACATAACTCTTCTGCCTGGACTGAGCTGTACGAAGTCTATCCTGAATAATCTTCACTTTATCCAAGGCATCTTGGACTAACTCTGAACCCAGCAATCTAGCCTCTCCCGGCTCGAATCACCTAACTGGCGACCGACACCACCTACCATACAATGCCTCATACAGAGCCATCTGAATGCTCGACTGATAGCTGTTGTTGTAGGCAAACTCAGCTAAAGTCAAGAACTGGTCCCATGAACATCCAAAATCAATGACACAAGCTCGCAACATATCCTCCAAAATCTGAATAGTACGCTCGGACTAACCGTCCGTCTGAGGATGAAATGTTGTGCTCATCTCAACCTGTGTGCCCAACTCACGCTGAAATACTCTCCAGAAATGGGAGGTAAACTGAGTACCTCGGTCAGAAATAATAGACACGGTCACACCATGCAAGCGAACAATCTCCCTGATGTAGATTTTTGCCAACTTCTCTGAAGAATACGAAACTGATATAGGAATGAAGTGTGCTGACTTGGTCAACCTATCCACAATGACCCACACCGCATCAAACATCCTCTGATTCCGTGGGAGTCCAACTATAAAATTCATGGTGATACGCTCCCACTTCCACTCGGGAAGCTCAATCTGCTGCATCAAACCACCGGGTCTCTGGAGCTCGTACTTAACTTGCTGACAGTTCAAGCACCTAGCTACATATGCTACAATATCCTTCTTCATCCTCCGCCACCAATAATATTGCTGCAAGTCCTGGTACATCTTTGCGGCGTCCAGATGAATGGAATACCGGGAACTATGGGCCTCCTGCAATATCAACTCACGAATACCTCAACATCGGGTACACAAATACGACCCTGCATCCTCAAAACACCCTCATCATCAACTGTGACTTGCTTGGCACCTCTGTGCCGGACAGTATATCTAAGAACACATAAATGACGATCATCATACTGCCTGGCCCGTATACGATCATACAATGAATAACGAGCCACAATATGGGACAAAACACTGCCAGTCTCAAAAACCTCCAATCTTATGAACCAGTTGGCCAAAGACTGAACATCTAAAGCAAGTGGTCGCTCTCTGACTGATAAATAAGCAAGACTACCCATATTGGCTGACTTCCGACTCAAGGCATCGGCCATCACATTGGCCTTCCCCGGATGATATAAGATGGTAATGTCATAGTCCTTCAACAGCTCTAACCATCTCCTCTGCCTCATATTCAACTCTTTCTGTTTGAACAAATACTGCAAACTCTTATGATCTGTGAACACCTCACATGGCACCCCATACAGATAATGCCTCCAAATCTTAAACACGTGAACAATAACTGCTAACTCTAAATCATGAACTGGATAATTCTTCTCATGTACCTTCAACTGACGAGAAGCATATGCTATAAACTTTCCACCCTGTATGAACACTGCACCAAGTCCCACCCGTGAAGCATCACAATACACGGTATATGGTCCAGAACATGTGGGCAAAACTAACACCGGTGCCGTGGTCAAGGCTGTCTTGAGCTTCTGAAAGCTCGCCTCGCACTCATCGGACCACCTGAACTGGGCACCCTTCTGAGTCAATCTGGTCATCGGGGCTGCAATGGATGAAAAGCCCTCCACAAACCGGCGATAATAACTTGCTAAGCCCAAGAAACTCCGAATCTCTGTAGCTGATGTGGGCCTAGGCCAATCTCTAACTGCTGAAATCTTATTGGGATCCACCTGAATACCCTTTGATGATACCACATAGCCTAGAAATGCAACCGAACTCAACCATAACTCACACTTGGAAAATTTGGCATACAACTGACTATCCTTCAGAGTTTGGAGGATGACTCGAAGGTGCTGCTCATGCTCCTCTCGGCTACGGGATTAAATCAAAATATCATCAATGAAGACTATCACAAATGAGTCCAAATAGGGCCTGAACACCCGGTTCATCAACTCCATAAAAGCAGCGGGGGCATTTGTCAACTCAAAAGACATCACCAAAAACTCATAATGCCCATACCGGGTGCGAAAGGCTGTCTTAGGGACATCAGGCGCCCTAATCCTCAGCTGATGGTAACCAAAAATCTCAAGTCAATCTTGGAAAACACTGTAGCACCCTGAAGCTGGTCGAATAAATCATCAATCCTCGGCAAAGGATACTTATTCTTAATAGTAACCTTGTTCAGCTGCCGGTAGTCAATACACATCCTCATTGAGCCATGTTTCTTCTTAACGAACAACACTGGGGCACCCCACGGAGAAACACTAGGCCTAATAAAGCCTTTATCCAACAAATCCTGCAACTTATCCTTCAACTCCTTCAACTCTGGCGGGGCTATACGATACAACATAGTAGAAATAGGCTGAGTGCCCGGAGCCAACTCAATGCAAAAGTCAATATCCCTGTTGGGTGTCATACCCGGCAGGTCAGCAGGGAATACCTTTGGAAACTAACGAACCACGGGCACAGACTCCATAGAAGGAACCTCAGCACTAGAATCACGAACATAGGCCAAATAAGCCAAGCAACCCTTCTCGACCATACGTCGAGCCTTTATATATGAAATAACTCTACCGGAAGAATGACTAGGAGTCCCTCTCCACTCCAAACGAGGTACTCCTGGCAACGCCAAGGTCACTGTCTTGGCATGACAGTCCAGAATAGCATGGTAGGGAGATAACCAATCCATCCCCAAAATAACATTGAAGTCAACCATATCAAGAAGCAAACGATCTACATGAGTATCCAGACCACCAATAACCACTAAGCATGAATGGTAGACTCAATAGAATCACCCACCGGGGTAGACACATATACATAAGTACTCAAGGAATCTCGGGGCATGCTCAAATAAGGGGAAAATATGAAGACACATAGGAGAATGTAGAACCCGAATCAAATAAAACAGAAGCATCTCTACTGCAAACTGAAACCATACCTGTAATAACTGCATCAGAGGCCTCAACCTCAGGCCTGGAAGGAATAGCATAGCACCGGGGCGGAGCCCCTCCAACCTGAACATCTCTGGGCCGACTTACTGCGGGCTGACCTCTACCTCTCGTGGCCTGTCCTCCACCTCTATGAGTCTGACCTCCACCTCTGGTACCTCGACCTCCACCCCTAGCTAGCTGAGGGGGTGGGGGTTCACCTGATGCAGGGATCATAGCACGGGGACCCTGATGCTGAGAACCACTAGAAGCTCGGGGGCAAAACCTGGAAATGTGCCCCATACCACCGCAAGTGTAACAAGATTTCTGCTGCTGAGAATGCTGACCCTGAAACTGTCCCTGTCAACTAGAATAACCACCCTGGAAGCTCTGAAGAGGTGGTGCACTGATAGGAGTTGATGGTGCACTGAGGGATAACTGAAGCGCTGACTGGAATGGCCTAGGAGGATGACCTCTTGCAAAGGAATCTCTGCCTCCAGATGAGGCACCACTGAATCGACTGGAATGGCGAGGTCTCTTTTCAGACCTCTGACCACTGCCCTGTGATAAGACAATCTCAATACGCCTGGTCACATCGGTCACCTCCTGGAATGAAATATCAGTACCTGTCTCTCTGGCCATCTGGAGTCTAATAGGATGAGCTAGACCCTCAATAAACCTCCTCACCCTCTCACGACCAGTGGGGAGTATCATGATAGCATGTCAGGCCAAAGTAATGAACTTGGTCTCATACTGTGTAACAATCATAGATCCGTGATGGAGGCGCTCAAACTGCCTCCGAAGATCCTCTCTCTGAGTAACTGGTAGAAACTTCTCGAAGAATAACTCAGAGAACTGAGCCCAAGTCAAAGGCGAAGACCCAACTAGTTTGGTCAAACAGTAGTCCCTCCACCAAGTCTTGGCGGTACCAGAAAGACGAAATGTAGCAAAATCAACTCCATTGGACTCCACGATGCCCATGTTCCGAAGAACCTCGTAGCAACTGTCCAAGAAATCCTGGGGATCATCTGATGGTGCTCCAGTAAATGTAGTAGAAAATAGCTTGGTGAACCGGTCCAATCTCCACAAAGCATCGGCAGACATGGCTGCCCCCTCAACTGTCTGTGCCACAAAACCCGGCTGAGCTGCTCCAGCTGCCTGAGGTGCTGGAGTCTGGAACTGAGGAGCTAGCTGCTCTGGTGTGCAGGTAGCAGGAGTTTGGGTCCCTTCCCCATGCTGAGAGACGGCTGGTGAAATAGGAAGAAGACCAGCCTGAGCCACGCTCTCCATAAGGCCCACTAAACGGACCAGAGCGTCCTGAAGAACCGGGGTGGAAATGAACCCCTCTGGGACCTGAACTGGTCCGACAGGAACTGCCTGAGCAGGAACCTCGCCGGCAAAGTCTACCCGTGGGTCCTCTACCGGGGCTGCTGCTCTGGGCTGAGCCCTGGCTCTACCTCGGCCTCTAGCACCGCCTCGGCCTCGTCCTCGGCCCCTCGTAGGAGTTAGCATTTAGAATTCAAACCTCACGACAAAGAAGGAGAAATGTGAAGTTATTCCTAACTTTGTAGCCTCTGGGGGATAAGTATAGACGTCTCCGTACCGATCCCTCAGACTCTACAAGTTTGTCCGTGAATTGTGAGATCTAAGAAACCTAGTGCTCTGATACCAACTTGTCACGACCCGATATCCCACCTTCGGACCGTGATGGCGTCTAACGTTGAACCCGCTAGACAAGTCAACGTTACTGGTTATTCTGATTTATTCCTTTGTTATTTAGCATTTAAAAAGTGATATACAAGAACAAATAGAAATAAGAATGCGGAAGATAATAAATTCAACAACTTAAATAATAAATCTTACTAAATTTCCTTAAACATACCCCCAGAACTGGTGTCACAATTTCATGGACAGTCTAAGATTTACTAAAAATATGAGTCTGAAATAAACAAGTGTAGCTGTCTAGAAATACAAGATAAGGCAGAAGGAAAGAAATAGATGGTGACGCCAAGGCCTGCGGACGCCTGCAGGATTACCTCGGTGTCGCCGTGGACTGAAAGATACTCCCTCGCTCAATGTCCACTGGGCCCGGTTCCGTAATCTGCACAACATAAAGAGGTGCAGGTGTAGCATCAGTACAACAGATCGCATGTACTGAGTATGTGCCGAGCCTAACCTCGGCGAAGTAGTGACGAGGCTAGGACACAACAAATAATATCACCTGTGTAGTTTAAATAAGATATAACAAGAAATAATCACAAGAAATAAATAGTAAGTATAATAACGGGAAAACATGGTGTGGAAAAAGGGATAGCAAATACTGAAATGACGGAACGAAGAAACAATCCAAATATCCGAAAATAATAACGTGAATTGACAACACGAATTAAACAGTGAAGAGAAACGTCACAACATGTCCCCTCGTGCATAACAATATAAAATATGGCACGGAATGTTCCCTCGTGCATAAACAACATAAACATGGCACGGAATGTCCCCTCGTGCATAAAACATCACAATCACAGCACGGAATGTCCCCTCGTGCATAAACACATAAACATGGCATGAAATACTCCCTCGTGCATAATAACATAAAAGAACAGTTGGCATGAAAATCAACAAATAAGAAACCTCAAATGCACGGAATAATCAACAAGAATAATACGGACCCGGCAAGGGACACATCTATAACCAATCCTACACATGTGTATAATCCAACATAATGTTCCTCAACCGATCAACTACTCAACAACACCCACATCTAAGAATTTCCACCAAATGAATGGCTATCAAATTGATATTAAACTCATAAACATAATAAAAACCAATAATATCATATAATTGTAAATTTCTGACTCACGGTCATGCTTGACAACAACTTATATGTACTCGTCACCTCACCTATACATTGAACATGGAATAAACACGTAGCAATTAGGACTCAATACCTATTTCCTCAAGCTAAGGTTAGGCCAAACATTACCTTGGCTCCAAGAATGCAAATCAAGCCTCTCCCACCGCTTTTCCTCTCGAATCCGACTCCGAAACAATCGTATCTAGACATAATCGACCCAATAATATCAATAATTATTCAACAATTCAATTCCAAAGCCTAATTTTAGATTTCTCAACATTCTTCCAAAATTTCCAAAATTCGACCCAGGCCCGCTGGGTCCAAACATGCGGTTCGGACCAAAATCCGATCACCCATTCCCCCACGAGCCTGAATATACGATTTGTTTTTGAAATCCGACCCCAAAATGAGGTCGAATTCCCAAAAATTCGAAAAGCCCTAACTCTACCAAACCCCCCAATTTTCTACCTTTAATTCCATGTTTTTAGGCCTATAATCTAATAGATGTTGATGAAAATGGAAGAAAACAAGTGAAAGATCACTTATCTAAGAGATTATGGTGAGGAAATACTTCAAAAATCGCCTAAGAGCTTTGGAGAAGAAGGGGTTTATGAAAAAATGGTGGAATCCCGTGTAAGTGTTCTGTTTTTGGTCTTTAAAATAACTGGGCGGAATTGGTCTATGCGATCGCGAAGGAAGGATTGCGATCGCATAGAGGAATGGGTTCTGAGGCACTGTGATCGTGAAGGGGAACCTGCGATTACATAGGTTTACTGACCCCACCTTAAGCGATCGCGAACATGGGTATGCGGTCGCACAGAGTATCTACCCATCCCCCAGCTCTCCTATACTCCTATGCGATCGCGGACAGGACTATGCGATCACATAGAGTACCAGAATTCCACCTCTCACACTAAACTATGCGATCGCGGGAGGACCTATGCGATCGCATAGTGTTAGACACCAGACACTAGACACCAGCAGAAGCATTTTTACACCAGATTTTTCTATGTTTTTGCACCCCGACACCTACCCGAAACTCACCCCAGCCCTCGGGGTTCACAACTAAATGTGCACACAACCTCAAAAATATCCTACAGACTTATTCAACTAATCAAAACACCAAAATAACATCATAAACATCGAATTAGACCTCAAAATCAATGAAATTCTTTTAAACTTCCAAAACTTCTAAATTTTCCATTTTCGATCTGAATCACGTCAAACTAAGTCTGTTTCCCACCAAATTTCACTGATAACAGATATAAAACATATTGAACCTGTTCCGGGCTCCGGAACCATAATACGGGCCCGATAACACAGGTTTCACATCAATTCTTATTTTCAAAAACCTTTATATTTATCAGAAAATAATTTTCTTTAAAAATTCATTTCTCGGACTTGGGACCTCGGAATTCGATTCTGGACATACGCCCAAGTCCCATATTTTCCTACGGATCCTCCGGGACCGTGTTGATCAAAGCCAACTTTATTCAAATTTCAACACAAAAATATCATTTTTATCAAATTTTCACATAACGGCTTCCCGGCTATACGTCCGGGATGTGCACGCAAATCTAGGTGAGATATAAGGAGGTTTTCACGGCCTCAAAACACATATTTAGCTAAGATTACACGGAATGACCTTTTGGATCATCACACTTTTGACCCTATGAAAGATATACCAAGAAAAGAAATAACAAAATCATTATCCCTCATATTTATTTTGTCTCAATTAGTATATTGTTCTATTTTGCTCTCATTTTTTAATACGTTATCAGCACGAAGTTCTAACCAACTGAGGTTATCTGCTTCATTCGAATTTTATCTTCTTCAAAAAAAGAAGTAGTTAATTTCTTTTCCCATCCAGGTATACATTCTTATATTTATAACGTTTCTATTTAGGATCTTCTTTAACCTGTAATTTAGTTACCATATGCATAACTTATTTTGAGTATGATTATAATAATTGCCTTGGTATAGAAACAATAAGCTTCGGTTAAATTGTTATTTTATTATATAATCTACGAAAAAAAGTTAAACCTACACATAAATAGACAAGTATTAAATTGAATTATAATGATTAGACTAATTAATTTCACATTCAAATATTAGTAATAACATCCTGGTTTGCTTAATTCCAAAAGGTATTAGTTATTGAATCTTCGATATTTATATTTACGTAAGTTTGGACGATGGAAAATATTAGTAATATGTGGCAGATCGAACAGAACTACTACTTATATTACATATGAATCAGTGTGTTGAAAGTAATTGGTGAATTTGCACGAAACCACTATAATATCTCTTTATTGTTTTAATGATTCACTACTATTAATACGCCTTCATGACATGTGTATATTTATACCTAGAATTTTTAAGGCATACTACTTGTTACAATATTTTTTATCATGTAGATTAATTCTACTATTATGTAAGATAATTTTATACTATATTAAATTTATCAAAACTTGAATTGTGGCGATCTAAAATTATGTTCCATTCTCTAAAGAGAATGAGATAAGTTGTGATAAATATTATATGTGCATAAGACAGTGGGTTCCATTCCAACTGCACCATGAGGGTAAGACACCAAGTTCAAGTCCTGGTGCACCATGATGATAAGATGTTGGGTTCAGGTCCCATCATATTATGGCCTAACACGTCTCATATGAGTAAGACATTGGGTTCAGGTCCCAATGGCTCATACTGATGATAATGATGGCAATGTGAAAATGATTTTAATGAAAAATCGTGAAGTCCACCCCAGTACCGGATCAACTCCGTTCCCAGAAGCGAATGTGATAGCGATAAATCAAATGTATGAAAGAAGACAAAATAATTATCATGATCGTATAAATATATGTGGGCATGGCAAGGGACAAAATAATAATCGTCATGCTGGTGGTCGTTATAAACAAGAAAACAATAAGGGTTCTCAGAATAATCCTTCAAAAGGCAAAGGTAATAATATCTACCGATATGGTATGAAAAATCATTGGGCACGAATTTATCGTACGCCTGAACATTTGTCAAACTTTATCAAGCCTCCATAAAAGGGAAACAAAGTAAGGTTGAGACTAACTTCACCTTTCAAAATGATGATGAGGCGGGTCCTATGAATAACCATAATAAAGTTGAAGCAAACCTTGCCTATAAAGATGGTATTTTTGAAGGTCTTGCAGATATTACTCATTTAGAAGGTGGAGACTTCTTTGAAACATCATAACTGAAGACTTATTATTGAAAAAAAAAATTATAAGAATAAATGTATTTCTTTTTATGAAGTTCATATTTGAATAAAACTTTTTATATTGTTGGTATTTAATTTCATAAATGTAGTTTCTTTTGTTCTTAAAAGTTTCTATATCACTTATGATGTATTTTCTTCTTCTTAAAGAATATGAAAACTTCTTAGTCTTCAGTTGAC
Organism: Nicotiana paniculata; assembly: GCA_005239505.1. Lineage (NCBI taxonomy): Eukaryota > Viridiplantae > Streptophyta > Magnoliopsida > Solanales > Solanaceae > Nicotiana > Nicotiana paniculata. The sequence continues at coordinate 128,705 of ML351477.1, read as the reverse complement.
CGTATGAATAATAAAGAAGAAACGTGTCTTCTAGATAGTGCTACGACGCACACCATATTAAAAGATAAGAGATATTTCTCTTATTTAATCATGAAAGAAGCCAATATAATTACAATATCTGGTAGTACAAAATTAATTGAGGGCTCTGGAAGAGCGACTGTATTACTACCAGGAGGAACTATAATGGTTGTTAATGATGCATTATATTGTAGTATGTCTCAAAGAAACAGGTTAAGTTTCAAAGATATTCGCCAAAATGTCTATCATATCGAGACCACAAATGAAGGAAATGTTGAATACCTTTATATTACTACAATAAAAGCGGAAAAGAAGTATGTCCTTGAAAAACTTCCCGCATTTTCCTCTGGATTATACTACACTAATATTAGTGTAGTTGAGTCACATGCCATAGTAAACAAGAAGTTTACTAATGATTTTATAATTTGGCATGACCGGTTGGGCCATCCCGGTTATAATATGATGAGCAAAATAATTGAGAATTCACATGGTCATTCATTGAAGAACCAGAAGATTCTTCAAACTAAAGAATTCTCTTGTGCTGCATGTTCTCAAGGAAAACTGATTATTAGACCATCAATAATTAAAGTTGGAGTTGAATCTCCTACATTTTTGGAACGTATACATGGTGATATATGTGGGCCCATACACCCTCTATGTGGACCATGCAGATATTATATGGTTTTAATAGATGCATCTACAAGATGGTCACATGTGTGCTTGTTATCAACCCGCAATTTGGCCTTTGCGAGTTTACTAGATCAATTAATAAGATTAAGAGCACAATTTCAAAATTATGCAAGTAATACACTTCGTCTTGATAATGCTGGTGAATTTACGTCCCATGCCTTTAATGATTATTGCATCAACTGGGATAACAATTGAGTATCATGTTGCTCATGTTCATACTCAAAACGGTCTAGCAGAATCATTGATCAAACACCTCCAATTAATTGATAGACCAATGCTTATGAGAACAAAACTTCCCATTTCGGCATGGGGCCATGCTATTTTGCATGCAGCAGCTCTTGAGCGGATCAGACTCACAAGTTATCATAAAAAATTCCTAATAAAATTGGCTTTTGGTCAGGAGCCAAATATTTCCCATCTTAAAATATTTGGATGTGCAGTATATGTTCCAATTGCTCCACCAAAACGCACAAATATGGGATCCCAAAGAAGGTTGAGGATATGTGTTAGGTATGAATCTCCTTCTATTATAAATATTTGAAACCTATGACTGGAGATTTATTTACGACAAGATTTGCTGATTGCCATTTTGATGAATCGATATACCCAATATTAGGGGGAGAAAATAAGCATCTGCAAAAAGAGATAGTTTGGAATGCATTATCACTATCTCATTTAGATCCTCGAACAAAGCAATGTGAACACGAGGTTCAAAAGATAATTAATTTACAAAATATTGTAAATCAATTGCCAGATGCATTAACTAACCTACCAAGGGTGACTAAGTAACATATTCCAGTTGCTAATGCTCTTATTCGAATTGATATCCCGGTTGGACAATCCATAAGTACAAATGAGTCTAAGCCACACTTGAAACGTGGTAGACCAATTGTTTCCAAAGATAAAAATCCTCGAAAGCGAAAAGGAGCAAATGATCTAGGAGATCATAATATGGAGGCAATTGATCAAAAAGAGCCCCGTGACATAACAAATGTTAAGACCTCAGAGGAGGTCCATGTACCTGAAAATAATAAGAATGAAGAGATCTCAATAAATTATGTCTCTACGGGAAAAAGGTGGAACCGAAATAATATTATTGTCGACAATATTTTTGCTTATAATGTTGCTGTTGAGATAATGCAACAAGATGAGGATCTTGAACCAAGATCTGTTGATGAATGTAGACAAAGAAATGATTGGCCCAAATGGAATGACGCTATCCAAGCAGAATTAGCGTCACTTGAAAAACGTGAAGTATTCGGACGTATAGTCAGAACACCTGAAGGAATAAAACCAGTAGGATACAAATGGGTTTTTGTGGGAAAACGAAAAAATGAAGTCGTTATATATAAAGCACGACTTGTTGCATAAGGATTTTCGCAAAGACCTGGCATTGATTATATGGAGACATATTCTCCTGTGGTGGATGCAATCACTTCAGGTATCTTTCAGTCCATGAAAAACTTGATATGTGTCTGCTGGATGTTGTCACAGCCTACTTGTATGGTACATTAGACAACGAAATTTATATGAAAATCCCCGAAGGGCTTAAAGTTCTTGAAACTAATAAAAGTTTTCGGGAAACTTGTTCAATAAAGCTTCAAAAATCCTTATGTGGATTGAAACAATCAGGGCAAATGTGGTATAATCGCCTGAGTGAGTATTTGCTGAAAGAAGGGTATAAGAATGATCCAATTTATCCTTGTGTATTTATAAGAAGGCCTGGATCTGAATTTGTTATAATCGCTGTGTATGTTGATGATCTAAATATCATTGGAACTCCTGGGGAACTTACAAAAGCAGTAGATTGTTTGAAGAAAGAGTTTGAAATAAAAGATCTTGGAAAGACAACATTTTGTCTTGGTCTACAAATTAAGCATATGAAAGATGAAATTTTTGTTCATCAATCAACTTATACCGAAAAGATTCATTCCGACCTCACGAAAGTGATGGAGAGCTTCTTGGTGACGAAACTTCATATCTTAGTGCAATTGGGGCACTAATGTATCTTGCAAATAATACTCGACCAGATATAACTTTTGCAGTAAGTTAATTAGCAAGATTTAGTTCCTTTCCAACAATAAGACATTGGAATTGTGTTAAGCATATTTTTAGATACCTCCGTGGGACTATTGATATGGGATAATTTTATTTTTATGAATCCGGTTCACAGTTGATTGGTTATGCAGGTTATTTGTCTGACCCACATAAAGCCCGATCTCAAACATGCTATCTATTTACTGGTGAGGGTACAACTATTTCATGGCGTTCAACAAAACAAACTTTAGCTGCTACATCTTCCAATCATGCAGAGATAATAGCTATTCATGCTAGTCGAGAATGTGTATGGTTGAGATCAGTGACTCAACATATTCAACAACTGTGTGGTCTTTCTTTGAAAATGAAGATTCCAACGATATTGTATGAAGACAATGCTGCTTTAATAACTCAACTTAAAGGAGGATATATCAAATGAGACAGAACAAAGCACATTTCACCAAAGTTCTTTTTCACACACGATCTTCAACAAAATGGTGAGATAACTGTTCAACAAATCCGTTCAAGTGACAATCTAGCAGATTTATTCACTAAGTCATTGCCAACATCAACATTTGAGAAGCTGAGACATAAGATTGGAATGCGTCGTCTCCGAGATATCAAATAAAGCTTTCGTCAGGGGGAGTATAATACGCGCTGTACTCTTTTCCCTTAACCAAGGTTTTGTCCCAAGTGGGTTTTCCTTGTAAGGTTTCTAATGAGGCAACACTGAATGCGTATTACAAGATATGTGTACTCTTTTTCCTTCACTAGGCTTTTTTCCACTGGATTTTCCTAGTAAGGTTTTAACGAGACACATTATTTTTAAAATGGACATCCAAGGGGGAGTGTTATAAATGAGATGAATGCATTTGTCTGTCCATTTAACCTACTTTGTATTCATGTACTCAATTAAGAAGTACATTAACTTATAACTAATGAATGAATTTGTACCTTTATAAATAGGAAATTTTTGACCCTATAAAGAATATACCAAGAAAAGAAATAACAAAATTATTATCACTCATATTTATTTATCGCAATTAGTATATTATTCTATTTTACTCTCATTTCTTAATATTTTGGTCTTAGTTAGTGTTTATTTCTTCATTTGCCCCCTAAAATATAAAAGGTAAAATATATTCCTTTCAAGCTAAGCAAATAAACAACATTTATAGGTGGTAAAAAATAGAGAAATGGAAACAAATAACATTTATAGAAATTGTCAAAATTTACAATAAGGAAACAAAAGGAAAATTCGGGACAAAATGGCACCAAAATACGCGCTTGAATTCATCGCATATAAGCTCTAAACACAAACTCTGTATCTATTGAAATCATCACTGCTACAAAAAGGTCACCGGAAACCATGGCGTCACCGTCGTCGACGGCGGCGACAAACGTCATGTTAGCAATCTTCGAGAAGAAAACCGTATCACTCGATCTCTACCGTCCACTACGAAACTACATCGCTTTCAATTACTCCGAACGAGAAGCTCAAAACCTCGAAGATGATCTCCAAACTCTCAAGCAATACCGCTCCGAAATCGAGCGTGTTCCGGCCGATTCACTCCCTGCTCGTCGTGACATTCTGCAAAATTACTATAAAGCCCTCTGTGCTGTTGAATCTCGTTTTCCCATTTCACCTGATAAAGATCACATCAATTCCGTGTTTTTTACTTGGTACGATACTTTCAAGAACAAGCAGAAAGCTGTGCAGCAGAATATTCATCTAGGTATATTGAAGTAAATTTTGATTTGATTGGACTTCAAATGATGCGTACAATAGGTGATGCGTGAATTACAATTATAATTGCTTCACACTTGCTTTGAGCTTCTACATTGTTCATACTTTCCCTTTTCTTCCCTTCTCCTTTGCTTGTTTATTGTACAACTTATAATGCAGAAGTAGAACTTAGAATTGCGTCGTACTTTATCTTAAGCTGCTACATATAGTGGTATTACTTTCCTTTCCAAATGAATTAAACATCTTGAATTTGGATTTGGGATAACGTTTGAATTTGCTCCAGAGATATTAAAACTTTGAAAAGATTAAAACTTTAAAAAGATTAAAATTTAATCTCCTGTCGCAGATGGTAAAGAAATTATTTGGAGGTTGGTCCTATTTGGTTTGGATTCTGGAAACTGGATCTAATTATTTAGAAATGCTGTTATTAGGTAATGGACTCTATCAGTTTCATTGAAATATTTTGATTAGTTTCTCAAGTTGATATTTTCGAAGACTAGCTACTACAGAGTAGTCAAAAGTGAAAAGCGAAAAAGCGCCAAAGTTTTTTGGAACTTTAAGCGCAAAGTGCAATTAAAGCATGAGCTTTAGCGAAGAAAAGCGCCAACGGAGAAAAACAAAAATAGCAAAATATTATGTAACTGCAAACACAAACAATAATTATTTGGACAAAAGAGTGAAACTTAAGCTATATTTGATGTTGTGCACTTAAATACAGAACCAATCACCATCAATGGACAAGCCTTAGAACGCCTAAACTAAAGTGCCAATTAAGTGAGGCGAAGCGCACAACCTGGACTTACCAAGTTTCAGGGCTTAAACTCACTTTAAGTGAGCCTTTAGCAACACTGGTAACTTACCGTTCTATTTGGACATCTAGTTTAATAGAAAACAGTGATTATATAAGTAGAACGTCCAAAACCAAACAGGGCAAAAGTATTTAATAATTAGTTTCATTTCAATATCTGAATGATCATTATAATTCAAACATGTACCTTCTCAATATAATATGGCGATCTTATGAATTGACAGAAGTCAAATTTATGCTTAGTTAGTATCATCTTGTTATATGAGTAATCTAGCTTTTTATTTTTTGGTTTGCCGCAGAGAAAGCTGCAGTTTTGTTCAATTTGGGAGCAGTGCACAGTCAGATGGGATTGAGTTTGGATCGATCAGCTGTGGAGGGGCGAAGGCAGGCATCACATTCCTTTATTGCTGCAGCTGGGGCTTTTGCGTTTCTGAGAGACAATGTGGCAATGAAGGCATCAATGGGTAGCTCCACCACGGTTGACATGTCAGTGGAATGTGCTGGGATGTTGGAAAGACTCATGCTAGCTCAGGCTCAGGAGTGCGTTTTTGAGAATACTATTGCCAAGGGAAGCACCCCTGGAGTCTGTGCAAAGATTTCAAGACAGGTTGTCTATTGGTTATAATACCTTATTTATTTCAGCCTTTGCCACTTCATACTTTTTGTAGTTTAGTCAACCTTTTACTTGATTGTATGGAAGATAACAAACACTCGACTCGCATACGATTCAGCGAATGCATTCTTGATATTTGATAATATATTAAAAAAAGCCATTCTGGATATTATGTTAACAATGACATTTTCTGATTTGTCTGCTATTTTGGTGTAAGATGGTGAATTTTCTCTTTGCACTAATACATGTAACATTTAAGTTTAAAATGAGTACTGCACATATGAATACAGGCAGGGATTTATTACGAGGAAGCTTTGGCAGCATTAAATGTTGCACCTCTGAACTACCACTTTGACAAGGGTTGGCTGGCTCATGTTCAGCTCAAGGCAGGCTTGTTTTATGCTGAGGCCTGCTATAGGTACGGTATGGAGCTCCATGAGAAAGAAGAAATTGCAGAGGAAATTGCAAGGTTGAAGAGTGGAATTAGTGCATTGTCTGAGGCCAAAAAAACATCACCAAAGGGAGCAGCGCAGCAGCTCTTGGATGCAATTAATAAGCTCGAGGCTAATTTAAATCAAAACTTGGCGAGAGCTGTGAAGGAGAATGATAGAGTATACCTCATGAGAGTTCCACAAGCCAGTTCTCTGGCTCCTCTTCCAGCATTTTCATTGGTCAAGCCTATGCCAATGAGTGATGTCCTGGATGCAAGCAAGGAGAAGATGTTTGCCAGTCTTGTTCCTGATAACAGCGCTAAAGCTCTTTCCAGGTACACTGAAATGGTTGATGACGTCATTAGGTCTCAAGCTGAGAGATTGCAACAGGGAAGTGAGCTAGCTCGAGTTAAGCTCAGGGAAATGGACTTGCCTGATTCTATTCTTGCTTTGGAGGGAAACTTAACTCTGCCCATGACCTTAAAAGAAGATGTAGAGGCAGTTCAAGTTTGTGGTGGTCCAGCTGGTTTAGAAGCTGAGCTGCAGCAGCTCAAAGATCTGAAGAGGGTGAACCAGGAATTACTGTTCCAAACTGAGGAGCTTTTGCAAAAAGAAGCAACAGAAGATTCTCAATTTAGAAGTCAATTTGGAACACGATGGACAAGGCCTCAATCTAGTACTCTAACAAAGAACCTACAGGACAGATTGAACAGGTTTGCAGCTAACTTGAAGCAAGCTGCAGAGAGTGATACCAGGATTGAACGATCAGTGAGGGATCATGCAGCACTCATGTCAATCCTTGATCGCCATCCAGTATGTATTTATTTAGCATTTAGATTCTTTGTGAAACCTTATTTTAGATAACTAGTCATGTGATGCGTATTTAGCTCTGTCAATGAACTTTACTCATCAAGACATGAAGAAAAGAAATCTGCTGTTGTATGCTGTTGGTTCTGTACATAGACATATTATTAGTAGGTGTTCTTAGAATAGTTGTCAAATTGCGGAAATTGAGTTCATGAGCTTTCAAAGATAAAATTTGTCGACAGCTTGTGCCATTGGGAGAGCTTGGTGATTTTCTTAATATGTATTTAATATATGCTACCATCCTTATTTTAACCGGTTAAAATGACTAATTTGGATTCGTTGGTATTTGATTTTGACTACACAACTTTGAAGTGCTTGCTCTTTAGTTTGTTGTATGTATATGCCATGTAATAGTTAAAGTCATTACTTACATACTTATATATCTCCTGGAGTAGCTAGCAGAAGCATAGGCTAACCTATGTATTTTTCTCTATTATAGATTGAATCGGCTCTTCCAACCTTGGCAAGACCAATCATGTCGTTGGATGCCAATGAAGACGCCATTGCAGGAGCTCTGAAGCAGAGCTTGGTAAGACTAGTTAACCAGGCTACATGTGTGTTACCGTTCTTGCTGTATCCTTTGTTATGGGTTATGTTGCAACCGTGTTTCTAGAGTTGCTATAGAATATTCTCTTGAAAGCACCTCACTAGTGATGCTTACTAAAGAATGTTACGGGGTAATGTAACCTATTTATTAAAAGAAAGTATAAAGCGCCTGTTTGTTTTCTTGTAAAGGTATAGCTACTTTCAGTTTGAAAATTGTCTAATTACTTATAATACAGAATGAAGTACTTTTTTTCTTCAGAGACAACATGTGAAAATTTTTGCTGCAAGTTTTGGTGTATTAAAAGAATACTCTATTAGTGAATACAAAATGGGAAACATGAATTCATCGTACGTAACAACAGTAGAAAAGAAAGCTTAACAACAAGCCTGATTAATGAAGTTCAATAAATTTGAGCAATTGTAGCCTGATAATCTTGTTTAAAGTCCTCTCACGTCGAACAAATCAATGGGCAAGTTTGGGATGTTGTTAAGCATGTAAGCCTAAATGTTGCAAAAGTAGTTTGGAAACTAATGACAGATGCAAAAATAGTTGAATAGTTGATAGACAGTGTTACCCGGTACTTGTGCTGGTGGGAGATAGCAAGTACATGGTGGAATAGTTGAGGTGCACACAAGATGGCCTAGATATTACTGTTATATAAGAAGTTCGTGACTTGTTGGATCCATTTTGTGGAATATTTTGTTTATTGGATGAACAATCTTTAAGTTGCAGCTGCATAATAGTTTCCATAGACTTATTTCTCAAAAAATAAAAATAAAGAAATAAGTCAATAACTACCTCCACAGACTCATTCAAGTTATTGGTGCTTATATTTGCAGAGACAATTAGAAGGTCTTGGTGCTCAGCGGGCAGGGCTCGAAGATATGCTGAAAGAGATGAAGAGGAAGGTATGATAACATAGCCACTTCTACCTTAGTGTAACTTTTGACTTCTTATTTTAAAGAGGTGGGCATATATTTAAGTCCGAAACTTTTAGCTAATATATATATAGTTGTTATGTATGTTCTGTTTTTGCTCATAGGATTGTTGAACAAGTATGATCTTTTCAATTCCTCGAAAGAAGGGAAACAAAGGTTTTTGCTAGTTCACATGTAAGAGGTCTTACTTTGTCTGCTACTTGACAGTACTTATCATGGTACAAGCACATAAGCTTGCACCAAAGTGAGCAAAATAATATGTTTGCTTAAAGTATTGTGGACTGGTAAATAAATCCTTGCATTTGCTTAATAACCCAAAAAATAAAAAGGAACGTTGCATTTGGTTGTCCTCGCAGTGATGGCCTGTTCATTGTATGTTAGTGAATTCTCTTGGTGCAGCTAATTTTATGTGCTTGGTCCTTCTGAGGGCATTACAGTGTATCGTGACCCTAGTTTTGGTTATGTATTAGCTACTTCTTGTTAAGTTTACCAGATTCTCAGAGCTTCCATTTCCTTTTGGAGCTTAGGAAGTCAAACAGATTCCTCCTTAGTACATATTAAAATAGCATTAGTCTTAAAGAAGCTAAGGTTAACACTACTTCATCACTCGGTTCAGTGGTTGCTCTTCAATCGTCATCATCGGCAACAGGTCACTGAAAATGAATTGCACTTTGTCTTAGTCAAACATTTCTGTTTCCATCGGGAAAGGTGCTTGTTTCTTGGTATTTGTTCTGCTTCCTTGCTCACTGATCCAGGATCTGCGAGATCCAGCTTTACCATTTATATTGTGGGGTATTTCACAGGATGATATACTTCCTAAGCTGATGACATCCACTGGTTCCCACGAGGATCTTTTCAGAAAGGAGATTGCAAAATATGATCATATTTGTGAAGAAATTGCACAGAACCTTGAGGCGCAAGAACAACTGTTGCTGCAAATTCAGGTCCGATATAAAGTTTCTATATCTGGGAAATTTCTTTTACTACTCTTTTCTTTCTGATGCTGAAGCATCTGCATTAAGCTTTAAATATCATAAGATGATGCATGTATTGCACATTCTAGTCCAATGCCACCTTTTACATTTTCTTCCTTTTCCGTGTTTAAATATTTTATCTATCTGGCTTGATATTTGGAGTAGTATGGGAACAATAAAAATGCTTAACATTTGAGGATCTTTGTGGAAAACTAAAGCCGAATGAAATAAAAAAATCCCACTTTCTGAAAAGCACAACTTACAATGACTTTATTATTTCAATGTATCTCTTTGAATCCTCTCTAACAATATTTTTCATTTGAAGGCTCAAAATGAGGATTTTGCTTCCATTTTCAATCTTGAGGATTATAAAGGTACGTTTTAATCTGCTCTATCTTTCGGGGTTATTGTCTGAAGCATGGTGAAGCTTTGACTTTTACTGTTCGTTGTGGCACTGGGAAACAAGTTTTGTATGTGTACTTGTTCACTTTACTAACTGGAAAAGATAATTAGTAGGTTGCAGATGTAGTTGCAGTGTCTTGTTTTTGCAAGTTTCTTCCCCAGGAACATGGTGAGCTGCTGGCTCACCCATATTAAGATATTTTTCCACTTTTATGATCTGCATTTGCTGGACAGGATGCGCAAGTCTCTCGGTTGTTGCACCAGGGTCTCTGTTTTTCAGTTATGAGTGAACCTTTACCACTTTAAAAATTCAGCTCAGGAAATATGTAGGTCATTACAAGATGAAGGAAAAAAAGAGGGTACTCAATATGAGCATGACTGATCAATGTGGATGGTTTTCAAAGGAGGTGACTTCAACTTTATAGAAAAAGTTTGTGGAAAAGGATTACAAAGGAAAAAATAGTTTTTTATTTGTTTAATAAAATTCAGGGTTTCTGCTGGGAATTGTGAGGTTTTTGCTTGACATGTCATGTGGTGATACAACATTGAAAAGATACTAACAAGAGAGACTTTTTCACTTACGCAAATAAAATGTCAATTAGCAAAGAGCAATTTAGTATTCTTATTTAGCAATAGCCAATATGAGAAGCCTAGAAACATAATGACCCAAAAGTAATGAGCGTGGAATTCCTTGTGCACCCTACACATATTAGAAACCAGGGACACCCTAAGGAGCTTCGAAATTAAGACAAAAGGATGTATAATATTGTCAATGAGTCAGGAATTGTAAAAGCTTTCTGCTTCCATGTGCAGCCACCACCAACAAAGGAACAATGACCATGTTCAACCGAAATATGATTTTAGATATCTGATTTGTTTTACTCTGAAATGTTGTTGCTATTAGTGTCCCAATGTTGATTTCTAATTCACACAGTAGTAGTTAATTTTTATCAGCTTAATGTGTATGTCTCAATGTTACAGCATCCCGTGAGCGAATCTATAAGCAAATTGAAGCTGCCATTTCAAAATACCGAGAAATAAAGGAGAATGTCAACGAGGGATTGAAGTTCTATGTTACACTTCAGGTATGAGGTTTCGCATCTGTTAGAGAACTTTGAGAAAGGGGAGGGTACTTCGATGGGTTTTTTTCATGGTTAAATTCCTCTTTCCAATTAAATCTTAAGCTTGTAAGCCTAATGAATGTGCTCAATCTTTGATGGTATTCCAATACTGCTAAAGACCATTCAATGGGTAACTTCTTCTAAATGGTATCTGAAGTAGGATAGGGCATGAAGTTCAGTTACACCTAATTATTGGTTTACTTGCTTGTATTAATAAACAAAAAACATCTACCATTTGCATATTATTTGTAAATGAAAATAGAAGTGTTTATTTTGTCGTATTCTATGATTGAGAAAACATATTTTCTGAATTTACCTGTCATTGAGTTGTTTTCTCTCTTTTTAGTGTTAAGTTTCATTTTCTATTACATGTTAATTTTTAATAGAAAGTTCTGATCTAATTATCAAATATGGCATGAGAATTGATAATTCTTCAGTGTGTATATCTGCATATGATAATTATTTGGAAGTTGTAAGAGATCGAAAAAGGAACTTATTGAGTGAATTCTCTGTGGTTTCATTTCATTGAGACCTCATTTTTTGTGTGCTACCAACTATATTTAAGCTATCTTACTTTTTGTTTCACTTCTTAGTTGTGTCACTTCTTTTCATCTCAGTTTATGTTGAAGTGGCTTTCCACATGGTAATACAATCACTCCATAAAGTTATTCTTGACTTATTAAACCTATCAGAAAAAACAAAGAAGTTATTCTTCACTTTTAAAATGCTAGAGAGGAATTTGTAACACTCTCTTCTTTTAAACAAATGGGCCTTCTTTTCGCGATATTTAACGTTCCTCTCTACCTTTTAAATATTATTGGTAGCACCTATTCAAACTATTTTCAATGAATTTATGGTTTTTCTTTTTGTAAGTATTATTTCCACTTTAAAGTATAGTTACATCATGAGAGCTAATTATAACCACCAAGCCTAATGTACTTTTTTTCACTTTGGTTCATGTTTTATTTGCTTGCAACTTTTCTTTGTACTCCTAAATATACCTGCTTAATCATCTAAGGTAAAGAGAAACTACTACAGTTAGACCCAAAAAGAAGATATGATACTCTAGTTGTTTTCTACATTATCTTATCTTCCGGTTAACAGCTTAGCCGGTTGTTAAAGTTTCAAGAATTCAAATTTAACAACTAAATAATAATTTACACATGTGCCTTGATTTATTTATGAATCAAATTTGATTGTACAAGTTTTTGTTATTGAATTTTTATTATACAGAGTCCTGGTCTTTTGTGCTTCCTAACTAATTTCATCACTTAATTTATAGAAACTAATTCTTACCCTAGTACGTGTGTAAGGAACATAGGTAGCAATCGAACTTGTTAGGAATATAATACTACTTTCCAAATATATAGGAGTGTTATATGCTAGAAACAAATGAAGAATGATTAGGATTACTCTGGGATTAGAAAGCTAAAGCACAAAAACTGAACGAAAGCAGTAAGTTGGTCTGGAATCAGGATGGAAAGGGAATGTGCGTTTAGCTTAGAATTTCTTTTACATAATTGATTTTTGTTTTAGTTGGTTTGAATACTCACTTTGACTGCAGACTTAGGCAGGTCTTACTCAATATCTTATTTCTCTATTCTCCCCGAGCTGATCTCATTTCACATATGATATCTATTTGCTCCTTCAACGGAGGATGAGGAACTGACATTCTATCTTTCATGGGTTAAACAGGATGCGATCACAAATGTAAAGCAACAGTGCAGTGATTTTGTGATGACAAGAAACATACAATGTCGAGAAATGATGGATGAGGTTCAGAGACAAATTTCAGGTCTCAGTTTCCAGGACAATAAAGGTTCAAATGGCTATAATTTTCCTTCTGTTCCTCAGTCCCATCAGGTGCCAAGATCCAATCCCCAACCGCCAACAGACCCTGCGAATATGCCCAACGCTGTTCGACCCCAGACTCCTACTTACCACCCCCCTCAGCAGCCCGGAATGGCTGGTAACCCGCAGCAGCCCACGATGCCTGGTTATACTCAAAATCCGCCACCTTATGGTCCTCCTCAGCAGCCTACACCGCCTTACCATTTGCAAGCTTCCGGTCCCCCATATCCACCGCCTCAACATCAACAACAACCACCGCCGAGCCACGAGTATGGCCAACCTGCGTATCCTGGGTGGCGGGGTCCCTACTATAATGCACCCCCACAGCAACCTGCACCTCCTGAGCAACCGGGTTCTATGCCTCGACCTCCTTATACCGTCCCTTCTCCATATCATCCTCCTCCCCATCTGAGTGGCTATTACCGGCAATGATAGTTTTCCTATTTGTCTTCATGTGCAGCCTTGACAATTTTGTCTCAGTAAGTTTTTGCGTCATTCTCTAAAGGGGATTCGATCAGGTAGTCTTCTCCATTGATGCTAGCTCTCCATTGGCTCACATTACAACTTATGCAAAGTTAATACTTCTAGGTTTACCTGTTTGTATAGGTTTGGTCTCTTTGTATGATCATGCTTTATTCGGTGTGACTCTACTCAAATGTATTTTGGATTAGTAATTTAAAATTCTGGTGCTTAGTAAACAATAAGGCGTATTGTTTAGGTGTTTATTGACCTCCCTTCCATTGTTTAAGAACATGAGCATATACAACTTAACTAGATAGAACGCTATACTGGTGAAAACCTAGTATAAATTTACTCCACCTATATGGATTTTCAACAATTCTTTCTGATTGTAGTATTTTTGTGGCACCATAGTTTAACTGTATAAGTTTCAGAATGCTGTACTGCTTGTGTGCTTTAATTCCTTGCTCTCGTTTTCGGTGTAGTGGTGCTCTCTACTATAGTTTTTTAAAATGAGATTTACTCTCAGATGTGACAGAGTCAAGTTTAATTAGTCATGTATACCCCTTCATGAATCGCCTAAAATTTTTTGTGGGCCCATCAAAGATGACTTGATGAACAATAGTCGTTGCTTCTTCAGAGTCGTTCCTCATTTTTTGGCATTTTAGGGCTATAAAACAGGAATTTGCACGAGTTCCGATTTTTGTTAATGTCCACGCCATCTTCATGAATTCGGGCGACCGACCCCGAATCGCCTAAATTTTTGTGGGTTCATAAAAAGCGACATACTGAACATTAGTTATTGATTCTTCGTGACAATTCCTTGTCTTTTACACTTTAGGGCCATAAAACAGTAATTTAGCACGATTTGATTTTTCTTGTGCTATGTCTACGCCATCTTCATGTATTCGGACGATCGATCCCAGATCGGCTTAAATTTATGGGCCCATCAGAAATGACTTATTGAAAAATAATCATTGCTTCTCCAGCACGATTTTTGATTTTTCTTGTGCTAATGTCCATGCCATCTTCATGAATTTGAGCTACCGGTCCCGAATCGTCTAAAATTGTGGGACCATCAGAATTGACCTAATGAGGAATATTCATTGTTTTTCATGACCGTTCCTTATTTTTTTGTCTATTTCGAACCATTAAAGCAGGAATACATCATGATTTTCGATTTTTTTTTGTGTGAGAATGTCAACGACTCCACGTCATCTCTATGAATTCGAGTGATCGGTCCTAAATTGCCTAAAATTTTGTGGGCCCATCAGAAATGATCTAATGAGCAATATTCATTGCTTTTTCATGATCATTCCTCGTTTTTGGCGTATAGGGCCATAAAATAGCAATTCAACACGATTTTTGATTTTCATGTGCTAATGTCCACGCTATTTTCAATGAATTCGGGCGATCGACCTTGAATTACCAAAAAATTTGTGGGCACATCAGCAACGACCTAATAAACAATAGTTATTGCTTCTCCATGATTCTTGCTCTTTTTGGCATTTTAGGGTCATAAAATAGAAATTTAGCACGATTTTCGATTTCTGTGAGCTAATGTTCATGCCATCTTCGTGAATATGGGGATCGGCTTCGAATCGCCTAATATTTTGTGAGCCCGTAAAAAATGACCTAATGAGCAATATCATTGCTTCTCCATGATCGTTCTTCGTTTTTTGTCTTTTGGGCGATCAGTCCATAGTCGCTTAAAATGTTGTGCAGAAACGATCTAATGAATAATAGTACTAGATTGTCCATGGCTGTTCCTCGTTTTTTGGCATTTTAGAGCCACAAGACAGGAATTCAGCATGATTATCGATTTTTCGTGTGCTAATGTCCACACCATCTTCATTAATTTGGGCGACTGCCTCGAATCGCCTAAAATCTTGTGGGCCCATATGAACCAAAGTAATGAATAATTGTCCTTGCTTCTCTATGACTATTCCTCATTTTTTTAACATTTTAGGGTTATAAAAGAGAAATTTAGAACTACTTTCGATTTTCGTTTGCTAATGTCCATGCTATCTTAATGAATTTGAGCGACTCGCGCTGAATTGCCTAAAATTTTGTGGGTCCATGAAGATGACCTAATGCATAATAGTTGTTGCTTTTGGCGTTTTAGGGCCATAAAGCAGGAATTCAACATGATTACCAATTTTCTGTGTGCTAATGTCCATGCCATCATCATGAATTCAAGCGACCGACCTCTAATCGCCTAAAAATTTTCGGGCCAATTAGAAATGACCTAATGAACATAGTCATTTCTTCTCTATGACCGTTCTTCTTTTTTGGCGTTTTAGGGTTATAAAATAGGAATTTAACACAATTTTCGATTTTTTGTGTACTAACCCACACCATCTCAGGCGAGCGGCCCCGAATCGCCTAAACCTTTGTGGGCCCATCATAAATGACCTAATGAACAATAATCATTGCTTCTCCATGACAGTTCCTTATTTTTTGGCATTTTAGGGCCATAAAACAAGAATTCAGCACGATTTTTGATTTTTCGTGTGCTAATGTCTACACCATCTTTATAAATTCTGGCGATCGGCCCTGAATCGCCAATATTTTTATGGGTAGATCAGAAATGACCTAATGAAATATAGTCATTGCTTCTCCAT
This sequence comes from Nicotiana paniculata, assembly GCA_005239505.1. Lineage (NCBI taxonomy): Eukaryota > Viridiplantae > Streptophyta > Magnoliopsida > Solanales > Solanaceae > Nicotiana > Nicotiana paniculata. The sequence goes on along the minus strand of ML351477.1, from coordinate 112,578 downwards.
GATCCTTCGTTAGTTTTTGGCGTTTTAGGACCATAAAATAGGAATTAAGCACGATTTTGATTTTTTGTGCTAATGTCCATGCGATCTTCATGAATTAGAGAAACCGGCCCCGAATTGCCTAAATTTTTGTGGGCTCATCAGAATCGATCTAATGAGAAATAGTCGTTCTTTCTTCATGTCCGTTTCTCAATTTTATTTTTTGTCTTTTTAGGACCATAATATAGGATTTCAATATGATTTTCGATTTTACATATGCTAATGTCCATGCTATCTTTATGAATTTGGGCGATCATCCCCAAATCGCCTAAAAAATTTGTGGGCCCATCGAAAATGACCTAATGAGCAATATTCGTTGCTTCTCCATGACTGTTCCTCATTTTTTGGCATTTTAGGACCATAAAGCAGGAATTCAACGCGATTTTTGAATTTTGTGTGTATTAATGTCCACATCATTTTTATGAATTCGGGTGACCGATCCCGAATCTCCTAAAATTTTGTGGGCCTAATGAACAGTAGTCCTAACTTCTCTATGACAGTTCCTTATTTTTGGTATTTCAGGGCCATAAAATTGAAATTCAATACGATTTTTAATTTTTTGTGTGCTAATGTCCACGCCATCTTCATGAATTCGAGCGACTGGTCCTGAATCGCCTAAAATATGGTGGGCCCATCAGAAACGACCTAGTGAGCGATAATCATTGTTTCTTCGTGACTGTTCCTCATTTTTTGGCATTGTAGGACTATAAAACTGGAATTCAGAACGATTTTTGATTTTTCGTGTGCTAATGTCCACAATCTTCATTGATTCGGGCGATCAACCCCAAATCACCTAAATTTTTGTGGGCCCATCAGAAAAGACCCAATGAGTTTCATTGCCTCACCATGATTGTTCCTCATTTTTTGGCGTTTTACGACCGTAAAGCATGAACTCAACACGATTTCTAATTTTTCGTATGTATCTTCATATATTCAGATGATACATACGCTATCTTCATGAATTCAGATGATCTGCCCTGAATTACCTAATATTTTTTGGGCGCATCAGAAACGATCTAATGAATAATAGTAATAGCATGTCCATGACCGCTCATCTTTTTTGGCATTTTAGGGCCGCAAAACACGATTTTCGATTTTTCATGTGCTAATATCCACGCCATCTTCATTAACTTGGGAACGACCCTCGAATTGCCTAAAATCTTGTGGACCCATCAGAAACAACCTTGTGAATAATAGTCATTGTTTCTTTATGAATGTTCCTCATTTTTAACATTTTGTGGTCATAAAATAAGAATTCAGCACGATTTTTGATTTTTCATGTACTAGTGCTCACACCATCTTTATGAATTCGGGCGATCGGCCTAAAATCACCTAAATTTTTTTGGGACAATCAGAAACGACCTAATGAATATTAGTTATGGCTTCTCAATGGCCATTTCTCGTTTTTTTGGCATTTAGGACTATAAAATAGGAATTCTATACGATTTCTGATTTTTCGTATGCTAATGTCTACGTCATCTTCGTGAATTTAGGTGGATGGCCTCAAACCACCTAAAATTTTGAGGTCCCATCAGAAACGTCCTAATGACCAACAACGATTGCTTCGACATAATCATTCCTTGTTTTTTGGCATTTTAGGGCCATAAAATAGGAATTCAACATAATTTTTCAATTTTTCGTGCGTTAATGTTCACACCGTTTTCATGAATTCGGGTTATAGGCCATGAATCGCCTAAAATTTTGCGGGCTTATCAGAAACGACCTAATGAACAATAGTCATTAGGGCGATTGACTCCGAATTGCCTAAAATTTTGTAGGCCCATCAGAAACAACTTAATGAACAATAGTCATTACTTCTCCATTTCCAAAAAACAGGAATACAAGCTTATTTTCAAATATATGTGATATTGTCCGCGCTGTCAGCATGAATCCGGGTTATAAGATCTTAATCGTCTAAAATTTCGTGGGGCCATAAAATATGACCTAATGAATAATAGTAATGGCTTCAGCATGACTGTTCCTCATTTTTTGGCATTTTAGGGCAAAAAAACTGGAATTCCGATCAATTTCTAAATTTTCGTGTGCCGCCATTTGCATGAATCCGGGCAATCCATCCTACTGGATCCGAATCGCCTAAAATTTTGTTGTACCATAAAAATGATCTCATTAACAGTAATAATGGCTTTGGTGTGACTGTTTCTCATTTTTTTTGGCATTTTAGGGCTAAACAATTGGGATTCATACTGATTTTCAAATTATCGTGTGCTATAATTCACGCCATCTACATGAATCCGGGTTACTGAATCCTAATCGCTTAAACTTTTGTGGTGCCATAAAACTGGAAATCAGGTCGATTTCTAAATTTCGTGTGCTATAGTCTGCCATCTACATAAATCTGGGCCACCTGAATTACCAAAATTTTTACAGGGCCATAAAAAATGACCTAATAAAGAATAGTCATGACTTCGGCATGACTGTTCCTCGATTTTATTATTTGGGCCAAAAAATTAAAATTCGGGTCGATTTTCAAATTTTCGTATGCTATAGTCCATGCCATGTGCATGAACATGAATCCAGGATACCGGATCTGAATCATCTAAAACTTTGCGGGGCCATAAAAATGAACTATGAACAATAGTCATGGCTTCGACATGATCGTTACTCGTATTTTGGCGTTTTAGAGCCAAATAATTGAAATTTGGGTGATTTCTAAAAAATTGTGTGCTATATTCCACGCCATCTGCATGAATCTGAGCTATCAGATCTGAATCGCTTAAAAATTTACGGGTCCATAAAAAATGACCTAATGAATAATAGTCATGGCTTCGATATGACCATCCCTCTTGTTTTGCATTTTAGGGCAAAAAATTGGAATTTGGGCCGATTTCTAAATTTTTGTGTACTATTGCCCGCGCCATCTACATGAATCCGAGCTACCGGATCCGAATCACATAAAATTTTACGGGGCCATAAAAAATGACCTAATGAACAATAGTCATGGTTTGGCATGACCGTTCCTCATTTTTGGCAATTTAGAGCCAAAAATGAAATTCGGGCCGATTTTCAAATTTTCGTATACTATATTCCACGCCATCTACATGAATCCGGGCTATCGAATCCGAATCGCCTAAAATTTTGTGAGTCCATAAAAAATGGCATAATGAAAAATTGTCATGGCTTCAGCATGACCGTTCATCCTTTTTTGGGGGGATTTAGGGTAAAAAAAACATAAATTCGCACCGATTTTCTAATTTTGTGTGCTATAATATACGCCATTTTTATGAATCCGGATTATCGGATTTGAATTGCCTAAAATTTTACGGAGCCATAAAAAATGATCTAATGAATAATATTCATGTCTTTGGCATGACCGTTCCATGTTTTTTGGCGTTTGAGTACCAAAAAACTAGAATTCGAGGTGATTTCTAACTTTTTGTGTGCTATAGTCGACGCCATTTGCATAGATTTGAGCTGCCGGATCTGATAGCCTAAAATTTTGTGGGGCCATAAAAAATAACCTAATAAACAATAGTCATTGCTTCGGCACGACCGTTCCTCTTTTTTGTTATTTTTGGGCCAAAAGACTGCAATTCAGGTCGATTTCTAGTTTTTGTATGCTATAGTCCACGCCATCTGCATGAATCCAGACTAGCCGATCCGAATCGCCTAAAATTTTGCGAAGCAATAAAAAACTGACCTAATAAACAAATAGTTTCGGCATGACTGTTACTCACTCTTTGGCATTTTAGGGCCAAATAATCTGGAATTCGGTTCGACTTTTATGTTTTCATGTGCTATAATCCACGACATTTGAATTCGAGCTATCGGATCTGAATCGCTTAATATTTTGTGGGGCCATAAAAATGACCTAATGAACAATAATTATTGCTTCGGCATCACTGTTCCTTGTTCTTTGGCATTTAGGAAAAAATATTAGAATTCGAGCCGATTCCCTAATTCTCGTTTGCTATATTCCACGTCATCTGCATGTATCCGGACTACCGAATCTGAATCGCCTAAAATTTTCCGGGATCATAAAAATGACCTAATGAACCATAGTTATGGGTTAGGCATGACTGTTACTCGTTTATTGGGCATTTAAGGGCCAAAAATCTAGAATTCGGGCAATTTTTAAATTTTTGTATGCTATATAATCTACGCCATATGCATGAATCCGGCTACCGGATCCGAATCGCCTAAAGATTTACGGGGCCATAAAAATGAGCTAATAAAAAATAATCATGGCTTCGGCATGACCGTTCCTCGTTTTTTGGTATATTGGGGCCAAAAAATTTAAATTTGGGTCGATTTTCTAATTTGTATGCTATAGTCCATGTCATCAGCATGAATATGGGCTATCGAATCCGAATCATCTAAAATATAGCGAGGCCATTATGACCTAATAAACAATAGTCATGGCTTCGGCATGACTGTTACTCCTTTTTTGGTATTTAAGGACCAAAAAATGGAATTCAGTCAATTTCTAAATTTTCATGTGATAGTCCACACCATCCGCATGAAAATGAGCTACCAATCCGGATCACCTAAAATTTTGTGAGCCCATCAGAAAAAATCTAATGAACAATAATTAATGCTTCTCCATGAACGTCCCTCGATTTGTTTGCGTTTTAGGGCCATAGAACAGTAATTCAACATGATTTTTGATTTTTCGTGTGCTAATATCCACGCAATATTCATGAATACGGGTGACCTGTCCCGAATAGCCTACAAAATTTTATGTGCATCATTAACGACCTAATAAACAATAGCCAATTCTTCTGCATGATTGTTCCTCGTTTTTCGGCGTTTTATGGCCATAAAACAGGAATTCAACATGATTTTTGATTCTTTGTGTGTAATGTTCATGCCATCTTCATGAATTCGGGCGACCGGCCCCAAATCTCCTAAAAGTTTATATGCCCATCAGAAACGACCTAATTAACAATAATCATTGCTTCTCCATGACGATTCCCTCATGTTTTGCATTTTAAGACCATAAAACAGGAATTCAACACGAGTTTTGACGATTCGTGCACAATGTCCTTGCCATCTTCATGAATTCGAGCGACAAGTCCCGAATCGTCTAAAAAAATTTGGGCCCTTCAGAAACAACCTAATGAACAATAATCATTGCTTCTCTATGATCGTTCCTCACCTTTTGGCATTTTAGGGCTACAAAATAGGAATTCAACATGATTTTTGTTTTTTCGTGTGCTAATGTGCACTCCATCTTCATGAATTAAGGCCTAAAATTTTGTGTTTTTTCAAGTGCTAATGTCCATGCCATGAATTCGTGCGACCTGCCCCAAATGGCCTAAAATAATTTATGTGCATCATAAACGACCTAAAAATGATAGTCAATTCTTTTGCATGATTGTTTCTCATTTTTTGGCGTTTTAGGACTATAAAACAGGAATACAACACGATTTTTGATTTTTCTTGTGCTAATAATGTCCACGCCATCTTCATGAATTCGGGCGATCAGTCCCGAATGACCTAAAATTTTATGGGCCCATCAGAAACGGCCTAATGAACATTAGTTATTGCTTCTCCATGAACGTTCCTCATTTTTGGTGTTTAATATCCATAAAATAAGAATCCATCATGATTTATGATTTTTCGTGTGCTAATGACCACGCCATATCCATGAATTCACGCGACCTGCCACGAATGGTCTAATTTTTTTTTTATGAGCATCATAAATGACCTAATCAATAATAGTCATTACTTCTGTATGACCGCTCCTTGTTTTTCGGTGTTTTAGGTCCATAAAACAGGAATTCACTACGATTTTTGATTTTTAGTGTGTAATGTCCATGCCATCTTCATGAATTCGGGCGGCTGGCCCTGAATCACATAAAATTCTATGTACCTATCAAAAACAAACTAATGAACAATAACCATCGCTTCTCCATGACAGTTCCCCATTTCTTAGCATTTTAGGGACATAAAACAAAAATTCAGCACGATTATCGATTTTTCGGGTGCTAAATTCCTTGCCATCTTCATGAATTTGGTCGACCGGCCCCGAATCGCCTAATATTTTGTGGGCCCATCAGAAACGACTTAATGCACAATAATCATTGCTTCTCCATAATCGTTCCTCATTTTTTGACATTTTTAAGGCCATAAAATCGGAATTCAACACGATTTTCAATTTTTCATGTGCTAATGTCCACGCAATCTTCATGAATTTAGTCGACCAGCCTCGAATCGCCTAAAATTTTGTGGGGCCATAAAAAATGACTTAATAAACAATAATCATTGCTTCTTCATGACTGTTCCTCATTTTTTGGCGCCTAGGACCACAAAACAGGAATTCAACACGATTTTCGATTTTTCGTGTGCTAATGTTCACGCTATTTTCATGAATTCGGGCGACCAGTCCGAAATCACCTAAAATTTTAAGGATCCGTAAAAAATGACCTAATGAATATTAATCATTGCTTCTTTATGACCAATCCTCATTTTTGGCGTTTTAGGGCCACAAAACTAGATTCGACACAATTTTTTATTTTTCGTGTGCTAATGTCCATGCCATCTTCACGAATTCAAGCAAGTGGCTACATATCGCGTAAAATTTTATGGACCAATTAGAAACGACCTAATGAATAATAATCATTGCTTCTCTATGACTTTTCTTTGTTTTTGGCGTTCTATGACCATACAACAGGAATTCAACATGATTTTCGATTTTTTGTGTGCTAATGTCCACGCCATCTTCATGAATTCGGGTGAATAGCCCTGAATCGCCTATAATTTTATGGGCCAATCAATAACGACCTAATGAACAATAATAATTACTTCTCCATGAGCTTTCCTCATTTTTGGCGATTTTGGCCATAAAATAGGAATTCAACATGATTTTTAATTTTTCTTGTGTTAATGTCCACGCCATCATCATGAATTCCGGCGACCAGTCTCAAATCGTTAAAACTTTGTGGCCCATCAAGTGCGACCTAATGAACAATATTCATTGCTTCTCCATGACTATTCCTCTTTTGTTGGCGTTTTAGGGTCATAAAACAGAAATTCAGCACGATTTCCGATTTCTTATGTGCTAATAACGTCCATGCCATCTTCTTAAATTTGGGCCTAAAATTTTGTGAGCCCATCATAAATGATCTAATAAACAATAATCATTACTTCTCCATGATTGTTACTCATTTTTGGCATTCAAGGGCTATAAAATAGGAATTCAGCAAGATTTACGATTATTCGTCGGCATATGTCCACGGTATCTTTATGGATCAGGACGACCAACTCCGAATCGCCTAAAAAATTTTGCCCATCAGAAACGACCTAATGAATAATAACATTGCTTTTCCATGACCATTCCTCTCTTTTTTATGACGTTTTAGGGCCATACAACAGGTATTCAGCACGGTTTTTGATTTTTCGCATGCTAATGTCTACGCCATCTTAAATTCGTGCGACAGGCCCCGAATCAATTTTGTGAGCCATCTGAAACAACCTAATGAAAAATAGTCATTGCTTTCCCATGACAATTCCTCATTTTTTATTGGCGTTTTAGGGCTATAAATAAGGAATTCAACACGATTTTCGATTATTTGTGTGCTAATGTCTATGCCATCTTCTTAAATTTGGGCCTAAAATTTTGCTAGCCCATCAGAAACGACCTAATAAATAATAGTCATTATTTCTCCATGACCGTTTCTCATTTTTTGGTATTTTAAGGCCATAAAATAGGAATTTAGCACGATTTCCGATTATATGTGTGCTAATATCCACGCCATCTTCATGAATTCGCCCGATAGGCCTCGAATCGCCTAAAATTTTGTGGGTCCATCAGTAATGACCTAATGAATAATAGTTATTGTTTATCCATGATTACACGAAAAAATTATCATTATTATTAATTCCTATTTTATGATCTCAAAACGCCAAAAAACGTCGTTTGTCATGGTGAGCATTGCCCATTGGGCCGTATTAGACGGATCCACCAATTTTAAGGCCAATCACGTCCTCACCAAATTCAAGAAAATCATGATGTATATAAATCATGTTAAATCATGTGTAATGAACAGAATCGTTAAATCATATTTAATGATCCCAAAATGCTAAAAGTCGATGTTAGTCATGCCGAAGCATTTCGAGATTAGTCACTAAGCCATTTTCAATGGATCCACCAATTTTCACGTTAATTCGCGTCCGTAACTTTTTGAGCATCGATAGGGTCCAAGTAGCCGTGCATAGCACATGTAGGTTCCATGTAGTCGTGCATAGTACTCTTTTGACCCCCGAGACACCAAACAAGGACGTTAGTTACGATGAGTATCGCTCACCAGGAAGTATCTGATGGTTCCACTAATTTATAGGCCAATCGAAGTCCGGTTTACGAAAAAATGGACCTAATCATTAATTACTGTTTATGCGACCATGCATAATATTCTTATGACCCCAAAACGAATATCAAAAGTAGTTTCTTTTTGCTTTTGTTCTTTCCTCGAGTTCAACTGATGAACTGGTGTTCGAAAGATAAGTTATACTAACACACGGGAAGTCCCTTCTCCGTGAATCCAACCCTTTTCAACTTTGTACAGTCAATCAACTTTACATCATCAGAGAAAGTTCGTTTCAAGCTTAGGATGAGCAAACCAGGCAAAATATTCACTAAACATGCAAACCAGGTGGCTGTTGATGCTATTAGATGATGCATTTGCTTAAGAAGTCAATAATCTACTTAGAAAGCATATCATCCCAAAATCCTGCTCAAGGAAACGAATTGGTTAGTTGACATTAGAGAAACATAAGAAAGCAAGAGCTTCTCGCACATCAATTTTCAACACCCAAGAAAGTGTATGTGTCTTTTGATGAAGAAGAAAGAGATACATGGAAGACCAAAAAGCCCAGTACATTTTGCTTGACGGGCAACTTAACCACTCAAGAACTTTAATCAGCTATTTCACCTAGATCAGTATTTACATGAAAATCAATTCACAGCCAAAAATTGCCAAAATTTACAAGAAAAGTTTATCGATTCTTCATGCCTTGAGTTGCGCATAGATTGATGTACGAACTGCATGATGAGGAGACAAATATTTTCCATTTACAAGAACTTGTTCCACAAAATCCACTCGTACTGATTTGAATTGGTACCGCTGTATCCAAAATTAACAACTTGTTGAGGATGACATTTGAACAAACTATTGTGAAAACACATGTAAAAGACAACTGGTTAGTACAAGCGCCATAAAATTATTCCAGCCTAAACCATCTTGTGCAATACCACTCACATGCCAAAAGTGGCAATCTTCATTCCAGAATCCGTAAGAAACTAGTTCATTGTTGTTCAACTTCAAAAATTGCTAAATTACATGGTTCACATTCCCTCTATTTAAAGACAGCTTCTATAAAGATATTCATTAAGACAGAATGACGTTCCAATGGGTTCTCTCACTTGTAATTGGTGGAAATGTTGGCAATATTATACCCTAGTTGGAGAAGGATCACTATACTAGGTGCTCAAAGAAAGACAACGAACTCAGTAATCCTTTCTTGCTTTCATTTTTTCTATCTACTTCTGGCAATTGGAAGAGGTGATTAGAATTGATGTTATCCACTGCTGGCTCAGAATTTTTTGCTTTTAACTGTATCCTATGCTACAAATTTCCACGATCTAGCCATAGCAGCAGAGGGTGTGAACAGGGAGCAAGCAGGTCAGGTGTGTGTTGAACTGGGTTTGGAATAGTGTGGATGCCTGGCTAGAGTTGAGTGGGTAAGTAGGATTTTGAATTCAACATGAACAGTAAACAAGAGTACCAAACCTACTAGAAAAAACAGATATGACATTTTATCATCATATAACAAACATGGCAATTTTACCTGGGCCATGGTCAAAGCCTACAAAATGAGTTTGCTTATTCTGTAGATAAAGTGAAATTCATGATAAGCACAATGATTTTCGCAAGCTAGTAACCATCTTTTAATGATTATAAAGGGGTGTCCGGAGGTGTTCACAGAAAGAAAAAAACAGAAAACAACAGATTTTGGCACATGGAACAGACACCAGATTTTAAATTCATGTTTTAAAGTGGAACAGACACCAGATTTTGGCACGTGCATTGTATATCAAACCAGCCGTGTGGAGTAAGGGGAGGTCGAGTTTCAAGGATTTCCTCTCTGATATAAGTATAACCATTACCAAAATATATACCTCTTGGAACACATGCACATATCCGCCACAGGTGGCTAAAAGTAAATTTCGGAAAAAAGAGCTCAAACTCATCTTTTTTAGTTCCATTGAGAAAGTTCTTTCTATAAAAAGACACCACTCTACTAGGGAAGATACCGCTAAAACCCACAGGATACGGCTTGCACATGCGATTATGAATAAAACCAGATCGAACCATTAAACTGTCAATGGACAAAGCCAGCATATTGGCCGCAACCAACGGATGGCCAGGACCAAAAGCTTTTGATAGAGAAGAACGACATTTCCAAAATAAATAGACTAAACTACAACTACTGCATAATAACATAAATAATTACCTTTCCTTTCCACGAAAAATCTACAAAACGGTAGAAAGGCTCCAATAAAGTGACCTGATCTCCTTCTTTAATCTGTCAGTAGGAGTAAATTATACTTGAATTAAGTGATAATTTAAGGGAAGCTTGGGGAAAAGGATCAAAGCAACGCAAAAGTGTCTAGTTACTTCCTTAAGTTCAGGTGAAATAGAATAGTCATGGTTAGTTCCACATTCACCAATTCCCAATTAATCTAATATGGGCTCTACATGTTATATTCTGATTAATTTAATCTGTTTATTCTGAGCCAATGCAGGATAGAGGAGGCAATACATTCACAATCTTGAAGTAAGAAACACTTAATGAATGTATTCACTTTATCGAATCTAGGGTCAGACTGAAGTGTGGATCAAAATCAGATCTTGAATGATACATTCACTTTTTTACATTGATGCAAAGAACAAGCCTGGGCAACAAATTACTTCTTGAAGATCTGAAGCAGAAAATGAAAAACTTAAATGGAGGTGTTCAACATTATAGTACTACTATTAGAGGCAGTCAATGAAATAGACTGTTCAGGCTCATGGTTAATCCAGCTATATAACATTTTCTTCTTCTATGTTAAGAGAGGCCAAGGTATTTCTGAAGTACGATACCTACACTTCAACTAATTCTTCTTCCAAGAAGGAAAAGTGAAATGAGAAAAAAATTATATTAATTATCAGGCATATTGCTACCTCTGTTAAGCACAAACAAGGACATGAATATTAACCTCTTTTAGCTAATAGTTTTTTGGTGTACCCACAGGGTTCTATATAGATGATTGGGTGGCATTCGTAGAAACCATGTCTTCCGGTAAGGTTTTCTATTTTTGGTATACTTCTTGTATATGGCCATCTTTTGCCTTTTGATTTAATGAAATTATTACTTTATAAAAAAAAGGACATGAATATCAAAAAATGTTGGTTGCTTAACTTGCCTATGTTTCTTCAATTACGAAACAAGATCCCCTTTCTCATGAACTGAGTAACACAAACAAAGAATTATGAAAAGACATTAAACAACTCTAGAAGGATGACTTACAGCATCACTGCGAATACCATACACTGAAATTACATAAAACGTGTGACTGGAATCAGATAGCACGTAGTACCTGTGGAATACAAGTACAAGTTCAAAAATCAGTTTATAACGACATCATTTGCAAGGGGAACAAATAATGAGCAAAGTGATAAAAAGATGAACTACTCTAGGTACGTAGAAATCAAGGTAACTTACAATGGAGCTAAACTCTCATTCTTAGCGAAGAACAGAACTTTTCCTATGATTGCATATCCTTTATTAAGACCTTCAGATAGGAGATCCATGGTTGCTCTTTTGTATGAAGGGCTCACTGCAAGAAGTTCTTCTGTTAAGACCTTCGTCCATAATGAGGATGATCAACTATCGAACTTTTTTGTTAACTAAGAAGATGAATAAAAATCCTTACAATCAACTGTAGCAAGTGATGATGATAGGGAAGAAAGCCGCTTAGCCTTACTCTGACCCTGAGAGAGAGGACCAAATTATTCGACATTCTTCAAACATCATGCATGATAGATGTTCTACACAACCAATAGAAGTGTTTGACACAAACAGATTCACAATTGTACACTTGTTTTTTCCTCTTGTAAGAGTAATACCTTAACGGTTCTACAATAGCTCGAAAACATGCAAGAGATGAAGAAGAAACAACTAATTTTTGATGAATACCTGCCAGTACAATCCGTAAAAATGGAGACTCACTCAATCCATTAAGTGGGTAAACTGGATAGAGCAGTAGGTCAAACGTAAGAAAGATAAGGCCAATTCTCGGTTGATTTTACTTAGCAACTTGTAGTACCCTGAATGCTTAAACTTCGTCTCGACACTAGCATATCATCAAACCTTATGCCTTCTCTAACTAACTGTTATTTGTTAGTAAGTTTCCCTTTTTCCTGAGCTGCTTTCACCTAATCATCTAACTAAAAAAGACTCAAAATAATTTGAATTGGAGAAAACTTTCACTGAATTTGGTGCAACCTTATTAAGGTTTCTACAATGACCTCTGTAGCATAGTGAAACCAACACTGACACTAGATTAAGATACCCACTGCGAACTACTGTGGGAATATACTGGGTATGTTGTTGTAGTTGTTGCGAACTACTTATCAAAAAAAAAAAAAATACCCATTGCCAATTTCCCTTTCAAACAACTCTTGCTTCTGCATAACCTCAGCTGTGTATAATCAGTTTCCTAGCATCAACTAGTTTTCCAGTTCTCCCAAACATTTAATGAATCCACAATGTTTGAAAAGAAGGGCAACCTTTTGGAGCCTTCTTGTCATACAAATTCCACACGACATATTTGTCTCCCCTTGCTACAATTAGCCAGAATACTTTTGTTAGACGTCAAGTGGAAGTCAGAAGCATCTAAAAGACTTCCATATCAAGCATTTTATTGCCTCAGAAAAGGGACGTTTTCGTAATAAGCAAGTCAGGTGTCATAAGCTGCAAAAAGCCTCACCCATGTGTTCTATATCGAGAACATATGATATGTCTAAATGCATAAATTTATCAAATTCCCTTCTATTTTTTTGGTAAGAGACCTATGTCAATGCTTCACAACTCCACACATCACAAGTCAGACAAGAAAAATCAGATGAGGAACTACAACTTTTGACACATTTTATGCCTGGAACCATGCATTTCTGAATCAAAATAATGAAGAATTTAGTTAAGACTCTACTCTAATTCTGCCAGCAATGATTTTCTAAATGCTAGGCAAAATAAAACCACTTGCAAATGCTTTATGTAATCTAGAACCAAATTAATCTTACCCGAAGCAAATAGTCTAGTTTACCAAGGAGCAGAACCATCATTCTTGCATCCTCCACAGCATTAAGGCCAGGATCCATTAATGCAGCAGCTTCAAATCCAGTAAGGGCCCTCTCGTAATTCTCCAGATATTTGTTCACCTTTAAGAATCAAATAAGATCCATCCAAGCATTTATTGTAAAAAATATGGAGAGGAAAATGAAGACAACATTTAATACATCATTGTGTATGCAGCAGTGTTATCAAAGGCGCGCTTAAGCCCTGAAGCGAGACTCAAAACATGTTGAGCGCTTTGCCTCGCTTAGCAGGCACTTTAATATGTCCTCAAGGCTCTAAGACATATTTTGCTTGCTAAAGAATGTAATCCGGAAGAGACAACACTAAACAACTGCAATTTCACTTTATCATAAATTTTCATCAATTTCTTTGTCCATATATTTGGTATTCATACTTGTATATATTAGTCTTGGACTACAGATACATATTTGTAAATTTTCTCCATTTGCACCTTTCTTCATTAAAGCCTACACTTTATTTGCACTTTGCGCTTAAAGCCCTACCATAGCTTAGAGTTTTTTTGCGCTTTTCGCCTTTGATAACACTGGTATGCAGCCTTTAGATTTAAAAAAGAAGAAAGGTAAATTTCTTTAGATAGGCTCCATATTTTGCATACAATGCTCACGCCAAAAGAAGAAGATAGGATGAGTATACGGACATGAAAAGCTTTGTATAGGTGGTAGATCTTAACAAATCATTTTCTAACCGCAAAGAGAAGAAGAAATAACATGAAGAGAGAGTTAATAGCCACCAATTCAGTAGGAAAAGGGACTAGTTCAATGTTTGACAATTTTTTTAATTACCAAAGTAAGCATTTGAAGTTGCAGACTTATGCTTTCTGATGGATTATCTTGAAACTAAATCAATTACGCACCCAATGATATCTGTGTACATTGAGAAAATCATTTAAAGGGATTTTTAAAAATATTCTCTCTTTAAAATGCCGATATGATTCCTACAGTGAAAAGGTGATAGGATTTCCAGAAGGAAAAAAAGAAGGGATTAATGAGGTGAAATCACATTCACTTTTGCTCATCAGGTAACTTTTACTATTCTTCACTCCAAAGCTCTAGTGTGTTCTGTAAATCGACAATTCTCTTTGCTCATGAAGTTCCTGCATCGACCAACTTCTGTCTTTATTGTAAAGTTTCCCGCACACTTCTCCCAAATTGACATTTCATTCCTTGGATTTTGAGAGTCAATATACGCCCTTTCTTTTCTTTCTTTTTTTCTCCTTTTCTCCTAACCAGTTCAGTATACATTCTACTCATAAATCTGAAATGCAAATAGAACCATGGTCATAGAGAGGCATTGATGCCACCATTAGAATGAATCAAGGGGGTACTTCTGATAGGTGGAAGAAGCAGAATTAATTTGAAGAAAAATCTAGAAAAGAGAGATATGAAATTATATCCCTTATTTTCTGCAGACTGAAGCTGACCAAGTGATACAGGTTTCTCAACTTGTTCAATCTCATCAAGGGACACTTCCCCCATCTAATTTTCTTATTCTTTAGTTTTCCTTTTCTTGGTAAACCAGTTATAGTAATGATAATAGCAATATAATTATAAACATGAGGCAATCAGTGGCGACCACAACCAAACTTCTAACAGAAAACAAGTGAGTCAAGAAAGGCCAGTTTTGCTATAATTCTGAGATGTTCTCAAAGAATCTCATACTAAGTTTTTGGTAAGGTAAATAATTTCATTAAAAGAAGGGTAGAACCCTGCATACAAGCTGTATACCAAAAAGGGAGAACCTACACCAAGATATGGTTCTCAACGAAGGACACTAATTCATCCAATAGAAAAAGGAACCTCATAGGTACACCAAAAAGAAACTAGAGACAAAAGACTATTTTGCAACTTTACGAAGTCTAGCTCAACTGCTTCAAAAGCTCCCATACTAAAGTTATTATATCACGGAATAAATCAGAAGGGATGATTGGTTATAAGCCTTACAGTGGCGCAGTTGTAATACAGATCAGGGTTTGACTTCATTTTTTCATCTCTTTCCTGAAAAGGGTCCCAGAATTAGAAGAGGTTCCGAGTTTATAAAGAAAACATGGAACATAACAGGCTTATAAGAATCAAGACACTGCTGATAAATCTGAAGGTCATGAGAAAGATTATAAGAGGGCAGGTGCAGACTCCAAGTGACACATTTTAAGAGAAGCTTTATACAGAAGTCAAATTGACAAATGCATACTTACAGCATTCTGGTACGCTTTTAATGACTGTAGAAGCTTATTGTGATCCCATGCTCCAGTCACAAAAAAAGAAGTTAGAAATGCATTTCCTAGGTTATCTGTCAAAAAAGATGGAAGCTATACTAGTCAAAAAAGAAAAGGAAGACGAGAACTCATTGAAGAAATTTGAATTTGGATGCATAAAGTGTGGGTTATGGTCCATCTATCAGGAGATAGATGGATATGAGTATAGCAGAACTTTTGCAACACAGGATACTGAAGTAACCGTAGGTGAAAAGTGAAGCGTAGCATGCACTAAAGTACACGTACTAAATTTATTTAGTTGCTATGCCTTGATCATTGAGTGCTTACAGAAATTATCTTTTCTTTACAGAATAATTCCTGTGCTTACAGAAATTATCTTTTACTTCTAAACTAAAGCATGCTTTAGATATAGACAAACATCGACTCAATTTCATTGACAAGCACTAGGTAAAAGGATAATAAAGAAATAGTGATTAAGTAAAGAATGTTCATAACAACATATCAAGGGATGTCAGAGCTAAGTAATTGAGGAAGTGTCTCATTTAACTAGAGTCCATCCGCAATCTTACACCAAGAATAACCATCCTTGACATCCAAAGTGATCGCTTCCCTGGCATGTTTAATACTTTCATCAACAACTTCTTCTGGATTTTCAGCATCTGCAAAGTAAACATAAAAGAGACACTTGATTTCACTATTACTGTGACAGCCATTCACGAACATCAAGGATACAAGGAAGAACGCACAGGATTTTATATATTAAGCTACATTGAAAATAAGATCTCCCAATCATCAAAGTTTTTCTAGATTCAACATTTCAACCAGCTCCATTATAGCATTCTGCAAAGTAATGTCTTTACTGACCAGTATATTGAATAAACTGGAAATCTCCTGTTTAGATTTTCCATTATCCAGCCACTTATAAAACCACAAACTGATATTTCTGACATCACCTACTCTCAATTTGACTTTGTCAACAAATTAATTTTACCAGTTTCCATTTGCCTCCATAAAACAACCCCATAAAGTGCAAATAGAGGATTCAAATTTAAGGCTTGAAAGACATCGTCATTATCTTGGATGCCTCAATTCTATAGTCATCAGGTGAGTGATATTTGTGGGTTTCCCGGCAAAATACACAGTTCGACAACACTAGCTTGAGTTTCTACTTAGAGTTTAATGTTCCTAGTACAATGACATGTCACCATCTTTGGAAAGGGAGAATTCTAGTCTACCATTTATTTAAGGCTAAATAATGCAATGTAGGTCATTCAGTTTAGAGTTTTTCATGGTTGTACCCAACTTCATTAGATTGGATCACTCAGTTAAAGAAAGCCTTAATATGGTTACATTTCCTCCTATCTATTATTCAGTACTAGCATATATATGTACGTATGATGCTCATTAGGCACAACAAAAGAACATAGCACATATCAATATTCACCTTGAGCCAGTTTTCTTTCGAGCATTGATAGTTGACATAGAATATTCTTATTTGGACCCTGAAAACATAACAAATTGAAGATATCTATCAAAAAATGTAGACCTTTTATAAAAGACTTACTATTGAAATCATTATAACCAAAGAAATAGCAGCATAAATGACCTTGCTAAGGGCAAATGTAAAGCAGTTTTTTGCTGCATTTAAATCTCCTTTCTTCCAAATGCAGTTACCTAGGCACAGCCAAGCATCAACAAGAGACGGATTCAACTTAACCTAAAAGGCAACAAATCAAAAACATCTCAAATAAGAATGCTACAAGCTAACTGGCAAAGCATATACTATATATTTCAAGTTTTTAATAGCCGAAAAATCCCCGAGGGCCACTGGCACATGGTTTGAAACACATTGAATAATGAGTCCACCCCTCTACCCAAACGGGCTTTTGGATGTGGCAGGGTTCGAACATGTGACGTGCGCACGTCTAAGTCGGACTCTTACCACTAAACCAAAACCCTAGGAGCCTAAATGACAGAGCATATTAGGGCATCGAATTAACATTCTAAATTTATCTTATTTACTTACTGCTTTGGACAAATGATCCTCTGCTTCTTTCTTATATACAGGAACTACATCAAGTACTTTGCCTTTTAAATACTCATAAGTTGCACGTTGAAGTGGCAATTTCCTCTTTTCTGCACAAATTTAACCACAAATCACAATAAGTTCAACGCATTTGCTAATATTCACCGAAAAGTAGCTCAAACAATACAATTAGCCAGTTAGTTAGTTACCTATAGGGATAGTATCAAGGATTTGAAGAGCGAGATCCGATTGGATTTGCAATTTGGAGACTCTCTCCTCCGGACTTAAGGGGAAATAGTTGTCGCGAAAGCTGTAAAGCTCATCGGCAGCTGCAGTTGCCTTGGCGAATAAATCCTCTCCGGCGACTTTCCCGGTCGAAATGCTCATCTCCGGCGATTCTGCTCAACGAAAAAGGATGCGAAAGTTGGACTACCGAAAGCTAGGTGTATTGATTTATCTCATCAGTATATTTTTACACTTAATCTTCTTAAGTTAATATTCATTTAGTTACCAAATGAGTAAAACGTTTTGAATTTTTTTGGTCAAAAAATTAAGTTAGCAAATTAGACTTATAATAAATAATTATCTATAAAAGTCATTTTAGTCAAGTAGTAATTTAAAACAATACTCTCATTGATGATATAATCGTTAAAATAAATAATAAAACAAGAACGGATGGTTCATACTCTGATTAAATTTAAATTCGAACCAATTTTTTTTATATTGATGCATACTTCGTGAAATTGTTCGTGCATGTTTGTTGCCAGGAGCAACAAGATCAAGTTGATAAGGATTAAACCTTCATTTCTATTCCTATGTAAAAATTACACGGGGCGCCATATTTGGTTGACCCCAATTATACCAATTTTTTTAAAAACTTTTAACTTGTATCCACTTTTTAAATAACGTCAGCCCCCTTTCTCTTCCTCCTTCTCCTCTTTCGTTTTCTTCTTCTTCTTCTTCCTTCTTTCTTGTGCTGCTGTTGGTGCTGCTATGGAATTTCAGTTCATGGGATGATTGCCATAAATATGTTTATCAGAGCTTTACAAAACAATAACTTCAGCTCTAGAGCTGAAGTTCGCCAATTACAAAACAAAAACTTCAGCTTTGCGTTGAGACGTGCACAAGTTAAACAAACTTCAGCAAATAGACTTCAGCTCTAGAGCTGAAGTTCGCCAGTTACAAAAACAAAAACTTCAGCTTTGCGTTGAGACGTGCACAAGTTAAACAAACTTCAGCAAATAGACTTCAGCTCTAGAGCTGAAGTTCGCCAGTTACAAAAACAAAAACTTCAGCTCGAAGTTCGCCAGTTACAAAAATAAAAACTTCAGCAATTACAAACAAAAAATTTTGCGTTAAGACGTGCACAAGTTAAACAAAAACTTCAGCAAATAGACTTCAACTCTAGAGCTGAAGTTCGCCAGTTACAAAAAAAAAAACTTGAGCTCTAGAGCTGAAGTTCGCCAGTTACAAAAACAAAAACTTCAGCAATTACAAACAAAAGCTTTTGCTTTAAGACGTGCACAAATTAAACAAAATCTTCAGCAAATAGAGAACAAAACTTCAGCTACTATGCTTAAGTTCATCAATTACAAACAAAAACTTCAGCACTTGGTTCAACACACTTGTTACTTCAGGCGCTGAAGTTTTACGTGATTGTCTTTGCTACTTCAGCCCCGTATGCTGAAGTTATGCAAAAAAGCGGGTACACTTGTAATTTTTTTTGCAAAACGGGCACAAGTTAAAACGTGACACAAAAAGCGGGTATAGATGCAAATGCCCCTATTTCTATGGTTGATGATCATAGAAGCCTATTTACCATTTCTATTTTATTTGTACAAATAGGAGATAATCATGACTGATGCACCGAATGGACGTCAAATAGTTGATATTAGTCCTTCTGGACCAGAACTTCTTGTTTCTGAGGAGGAATCTATTAAATTTGATCAACCACTCATGAGTAATGCTAGAGTCCGTTTGGATTGACTTTTAGGCATTTTTTTGGAGTGTTTGACAAAAGAAAAAGCTGCTTAAAAAGTTTAAAAAACGCTTTAAAAAATAAACAAAAGCCACAAGTTGGTTGACCCTAACTTATCCATTTTTAGCTTAAAAGCCATTTTGTTTTGCCCAACAAAATTACTTATTTGTCCCTTATAACTTTTATTAATTCAAAATTACCCTCATAAAAATACCTAGAAGATGAATTTCTCGACTTTTGAAGACTCTGCTTATCTCCTTTCCTCTTCATCTCTTTTATTTTCAATTTTCTGTATTCGCTTTTGTTTTACGGTGAAAATAGATCCTTGCTATAAGCTTATTCTTATGTCCTTATTCAGCTTGTTACATGTTTTGTCTATGTGCTCTAAGGCGATACATATCTAAGATATTCCAAGGAATTTTTTATTTGTACTTAAATTTTCTTTTTCGTTGGTGGATTATGAACATTCTTCCCTTGTAGCAATTGTAGACAAATATATTAATGGTTGATATTGGGGTTGTCTTTATTGAACCTTGTGTTCTATGGCAAAATTAATTTGGGTTATTCTATATATTTGTTAGATTAACGAAATACAATCTCGAATGATCGTATTTGAGGTTTAGGTACCGTAATTTAAGCTTGAGGTGACATTACTAGAAAAGGTCAAATTTCTGACCACTAAATCGATCGAAAAAATGATGGTCGTAAAATATTTGCGACTGAATCGGTCGAAACCTCCCAACCATTTTGGCCGCAACAAGGAAATGTGCAGTTGAACGAAGAAAATTAAGGTTTACGACTGTTTTGGTCGGTAATTTTGCGACTGATTCTGTTGCACAGTTAACAATAAAAATCAAATAAATAAATAAATAATGTTCTGACCGATTTGATCGGTACGTTAAGTAATTAATAATTATTTTATTCAAATGTTTCGATCGAATCGGCCATAAATTAAAAAAATTAGTAAAATAATTAATTAAATATTTCGACCACTTCAGTCACAAAACTAAGAATTTTCAAGTGTCCAGTTTCCGACAAAGTGGTCGGAAATCAGTTGCAAATTTTGATAAAATACAACATAATTTTGCTGTATTTTAAGCTACACCCCCTGTCAAATCAAGCAACCAATATACAACAGCCAATATCACAAATGCTCAACCAATTGAGCCAAAAACATCAAGTATCAAACTAATTTAAACATAACAAAATCATTTAACAAGTGTAAATTATGTTAAACCACATCAAAATCTAAAGCTTTCCACCAAAATGACATGCAACTAAGTCTGAAATGAACAAAGTCGAAACTAATGAAGTCTAAATACCCTATTACACATTTCAAATTACTACCGATCCTCCTCGGTTTCAGTCTTCTCACTGTTAGATTCTTCCATTGTACTTTGGTTTTCATGTTTTTTCATGAATGTCCGCATCATACTTATTATTTCTTGAGCATTGTTCCATTGTTGCGACAATTCATTGATTTGCATATACGTATTCTCAATTTCTTCGGGTGAAGCAGAAGCACCACTAAATAATGCGGCTGGATGACTAGATGACTGTTGCGTTCCAAGTTCGTAGACTCTACCTTTATTTATTTTCATGAGAAATAAAAAAAATATAGTTAAATGAGCAAGAGAATAAACATACAACTTGTGCAAAATAATATTATAACGAATATTACTAAAAAAATTATATACCTCTATTTACTCCACCGGCCATATCGAAGTCATATCTTCGTGCGTCGGTTGAGAGTCGGGTTGAGTTGTTTCCATTCCTCCATTCTTCTTTGATACCCTTCCTGAAATATAGATGATAAACGTCATATAAATGAACTAATATTAACCAAAAATAAAAGTGGTACTGTATTTAGAATCTTACATATGTCTCTTATGCACGCAGTTCGATCCATCCTTCGAACGCCTCAAATCTAGTCACAGTAATTCGATACAGTCAACACAAATTATAGGAATCAATTCCATATGAATATACTAAATTTTCCAACAGAATCCGAAATTTAACTCAAAATTCATCAGTGACGCTCACGTCTCGGGACCCGAAAAAAGTTATAAAATATGAACGCCCATTCAACCATGAGTCCAACCATACCAAATTTACCAAATTCTGACATCAACTCGACCTCCAAATCTCAAATCTTATTTTCAAATCCCTAGGCCCAATTTCTCGAATTTCACCTCAAAAATACGTAATCTAGTCGGGATATTTGATGATAATTCAATATTATGGAGTAAAAATGATCATACGTGACTTACCTTAAGTTTTCCCGTGAATTCTCGCTCAAAAGTCGCCTCAACTCGTGTTGGAAATGTCCAAAAATGGCAAAAGCTTGGAACCCTCTGTTTTTGTACACTGCCCAGAGGTTCTACACCTGCTCCCCTTTTAGTCACACCTGCGGTCTCGGTGGTGCGAGAATCCAACCACTTCTGCAGTTTGCCAAAGCCT
This sequence comes from Nicotiana paniculata, assembly GCA_005239505.1. NCBI lineage: Eukaryota > Viridiplantae > Streptophyta > Magnoliopsida > Solanales > Solanaceae > Nicotiana > Nicotiana paniculata. The sequence goes on along the minus strand of ML351477.1, from coordinate 90,483 downwards.
CCCCTGCCTCCGCTTCTGTGACCTTAATGTCGCTTTCGCGAGCCTTAGTCCGCTTCTGCGGACCTTATGCTTCTGCAACTCTTCGTCCACATTTGCGATCACGCAGGTTCGGAAATTCCCTCGCACCTGCGACCACTGCCTCACCATCCCTCTGGACGCATGTGCACTTGCCAAGCTTGCTTCTGCTAGCTTGCATCTGCGAGCAAAATTCCGCAGGTGCGATTGCATCAGTAGGTAGCAAGTTCCAGCTTTGTTCTAAGTCCAAATTTTGATCCCTTAACCATCCAAAACTCACCCGAGGCCCCCGGGACCTCAGCCAAATATACCAACAAGTCCTAAAATAACATACAAACTTAGTCAAGGTCTCAAATCATATCGAACAACGCTAAAACCACGAATCATACCCTAATTTAAACCTAATGAAAACTAACAAATTCTAACTTCTACATTCGATGCCGAAACCTATCAAATCAAGTCCGATTAACCTCAAATTTTTCACGCAAGTCATAAATGACATAACAGACCTATGAAGTTTTTTAGAACTAGTTTCCGACTCCAATATCAAAAAGTCAACTCCCGGTCAAACTCATAAACCTTCCATTTCCTCTTTTCGCCACTTCAAGCCAAAATCAACTACGAACTTTCAGAAAATTATCCAGACACACTCCTAAGTCCAAAATCACCATACGAAACTATTGGAATCATCAAACTCTATGCCGGTGTCGTTTACACATAAGTCAACATCCGATCAACCTTTTTAACTTAAATTTTCATCCTTAAGACTAAGTGTCTCAATTCATTCTGAAACCTCACCGAACCTGAATCAACTACCCCGAAAAATCACATATCAACTGTAAGGAACAAAACATGCAGTAAATAGGGAGAACGGGGCTGTAATACTCAAAACAACCAGTCGGGTCGTTACAACAATGAATAGTAGTACAAATTGGAGCATAAACTTATGAGAAAGTACAAAAAAGTTATCATGTTTTATGGTTATTAGTTTACCTCAGTTACCAGTTATGCAACTTTCAATTAGCAAGTTTATTGTTATTCAGTACCCAGTATTCAGTAATTTAGTTATCAGATCTCCAACTATCAGTATATCCAAATTCTGGTGACTAGTAAGTATACACTAATGCCTATGGGTGCTAAAAGAAAATGTAAGTGACATCGATTATAGAAAAATATTCGCATATTTTAGGCTCGGATTAAGACCCAAGACTCGTCGGATGGTGCAAGAAGTGATTTATCAGAAGAGGGTATACTCTAAAGGACAAGTTTGTGTATGATAGTGTATCCGTATGTATTTACCTTATAGAACAATTTTATTTTTATTTATTAGAAATGGAGACATATGTGGGATGATGATAGTTTAGATGTCAGACCCCATGGTGTAACAGGTTAAGAATCTAACCACAACGGGCATAAAATTGATCACTATAGTTTTGGACAGAAAAGAGTCTAAGGAAAAATACCGAGGAGTCAGAAACATTGGTTATTACCAACAATATTTTTTTGTACGAACCATGCATATGACTGATATTAAATTTAAGGGAATAATTCTAAGTTGTTCAGATTTACTCAAATCAGAGCAAGAAAGTACCGCGTTAGTAAGTTACTATAAAAAACAGCTATTATTGTAAGATAAAAGATATGGTAGTTCCCCCTTAAGTTACATGACTATGTATTTACCCCGGATGTTTATAGTATGATACGAGTTTGAAGGGTATAGAATGTTTGGGGTTAGATATTCTAATTTCGTTTAAGACAGATGAAACTTTCCTAAATGAGATCCATGTACAAAGTAAACAAAAAGAAAAGATAGTGGACGATCGTAGAATATGGTTGGATGGTGAGAGAAGTTAGGAATAACCTTATGATTCACTTTAGTTATCCAAAGTAGAAAAAGAAAATGTGATTCTAGCAGGTGGTTAGTAAAATAATAGTAAGTAAGTTTTGAGTTAATACAGTGAATTAATAATTTCAGCAAAGCTAGTAGAGGTACAATTTGATTCACTTAACCAGGTCAACTCTAGTGAGTGGATGACAATTTGAAATACCGAACGTGTGTTAGAACTAACAGAGTTTAAGTTAAACCCGAAGTACACTGATGGATGGAAAAAATCAGCTAGGCATTAAAAGAGCAAACTACAGAAGAATAGCCTTTAAGAGTTATCGAAAAGGGGTTTCCCCAAGATTGACAGTGTGAGCAGAGTTAAATCATTAAGATTGTGTATGATAGTTGTGAATACATTAGATTTCCATTTATGTAGGTATTCAAGGAGGAACATGAAAACATGGTCTAGTAGATGGTTAGTAGAAGAATAGTAAGTAAGTTTTGAGTTGATACAATGAATTAGCAATTTCAGTAGAGCTAGTAGATGCAAAATTTGATTACTTAGATAGGTTAACACTAGTCAGTGGATAACAGTTTGAAATACCGAACGTGTTTTAGAACCTAAATTTTTTAAGTTAAACTCAAAGCATAGTGATACTGAAGGAAAAAACAGCTAGGCAACAAGAGAGAAAGCTATAGAAGAATAGCCTTTAAGAGTTATTAAAAAGGGGTTTCTACAAGATTGACAGTGTGAGCAGAGTTAAATCATTAAGATTGTGTATGATACTTGTGAATATATTAGCTTTCCATTTATGTAAGTAATTTAGTTTTTCCTAGTAAGGAAGATTTCTCAAAAGTAACTCAGAAGATGAGTCGTCATTGACGTAAAGTATAAATAATTGCAGAAGATAAGAAAATTTGTTTGGACCCCAATAAAAGAGAAGGATCCATAAGTACAATACCTTAACCCTTGGTTTAACAGGGAGATGTCAAAATTGTTAGTAAGTCCAGTTGGAGATTTGAAACCCGCATAGTTAGCATGGGATATAAAAACTGTAAAATCATGTCCAGTTATGTAGAGGGTAGTGCCATTTCATGAGACTCTATCTTCCGAGTACTAGTCAAAGACTTATCCCACAATAATACTATAAGTGTTTGAGGAAGTACCATAAAAAATATAATCAAGTATGGGAAGTGTAGCTCATGATTGAGGCAAACAAGAGAGTTGTGGTAAAAGAAGTTCACCGCTTATCCAAGCTAGGAGTTTGACTTTAGGACTCTAAATATGGTGGAGTTATTGTCTAAAACATGACTTGTTCCTCCTTAGTAGCCGGAGAGAAGGAGAAACAGTTTGACGATCCCTACCTGTTGCAGTTGAAAGAGGGGATTCACAAGCATAAGATGATGACTTTTGTACAAGGGAGAGATGATGGTACTTTGAGGTACCAAGGCAGAAAGTGTGTTCCAGACGTAGGTAGACTTAGAGAAGAGGATCATGATAGAAGACCATAAGTCCAAGTATTTTATCCACTCAGGTTCCCTAAAAGATGTATCATATTCAAGGAGATCTATTTTTGGAATGACATAAAAGAACGTCGCGGACTTTGTGACCAAGTGTCTGAATTATCAGCAAGTGAAAGTCGAGCAACAGAAAGCCCTAGGTATTACCACATAATACACATATTCTTGAGTAGAGATGGTAAATATGGACTTTATAACAGGATTTTCTCGCTTATTTTGAAAGAATGATTTGATTGGGTGATTGTAGTTCGACTTACCAAGTCAGCGCACTGCTTGCTAGTAAAGACCACCGATTCAGCAGAATATTATGCCAAAGTTTTACATTCAAGAAATCATACAATTTAACGGGACTCTGTTGTCCATCATTTCAGATCGTAGTGCTCAGTTTACAACGAACTTTTAGAAAACCTTTCAGAAAGAATTAGACACAAAAGTAAACCTCAGCATAGTTTTTCATCCTCAGAAAGATGGCCAGGCAGAGCACATTATTCAAACACGTGAGATTATGTCCTTGATGTTAAAGGTAATTGGTATGATCAAATACCTCTCATTGAGTTTGCTTATAATAATAGATGCCACTCTAGTATCAAGATGGCACCGTACGAAGCTCTGTATGGGCTAAGGTGTAGATCACCAATTGGTTGGTTCGAAATTGGGGAAACAGAGTTGTTAGGACCCGATTTGGTCTATCAGGACATGGAGAAAGCCAAGTTGATTTAAGAGAATTTGAAGGTGACTTAGGCGTCATTTGTTTTTTTAATATTAAGACGTCTGAATCTGAATACACATCTGAATATCAAGATGTGTATTAAGATTAAGATATCCAAATCTGAATACACATCTGCAAATTAAGATATGCATTAAGATCTGAATTCTAAATGATTAAGATTGTATGATTTTTAACATCTGCATATATAAAAATTATCTTTATTTGAAAATTAATAAACACAAATTCATATGAAATACTAATTAATTTAATATCCTATCAATAAAATATATAGTTTTTAAAAATATAATAGTTGTTGGTGGTGATGACTAACGGTAGTGCTTATGAATGTCGACTAGAGGCGGTGGTTGGTGGTATTTTTAGTTGATGGTGGTGGTTCAGGATAGTAACTAGTGGTGATTGGTAGTGATGGCGATTATGATTGAGGATGATGGTGTTGAGTGGTGATAGTTAATAATAGGGGGTGATGGTAGTTGTGATTGAGGAAGGTGGTAGTGGGTGGTGGTAGTTTATAATGATGGGTAGTGTCGGCTATGGTTGGTGATGGTGATGTAGTAGTTAGCTGTGGTAGTTGAGGTGGATGAGTGTTGGTTGTGATTGAGAATGATAGTGGTGGGTGGTGGACTGGTGGTAGTCGATAATGGTGGCAACTATGATTGAGGATGATGATACTGGTGGTGGTGACAGTGGAGGTGGTGGTGGTGGTGATGGTGGTGGTGGTGGTGGTTGAGTATGGCGGTGGTGGGTGGTACGATGATAGTTGATAATGGTAGGCGGTGGCGGAAGTTAATAATAAATATGGATGATAACATCTTAGTGAAATTAAGTCTCTATTGTAGATCTTAATCATACAGACCTATTCAGACCCATTAAGTGGTTGTGAAATAAAAAAACAAACACACTTAATGATTAAGATCTGAATAATTAAGATTCAGACTTTAAAAACAGATGCAATTAATATATGAGATCTGAATGATTAAGATTCATACCTCCATTAAGTGCAAACAAACAAGGCCTTACAGTCGCCAAAAGTCCTATTTGGATGTGAGGCGTAAAGACCTAGAGTTTCAAGTTGATGATTGGATGTTTCTGAAAGTTTTGCCTATGAAAGGTGTTATAAGATTTGGGAAGAAAAGAAAGCCCAGTCCCAGATACATCGGGCCGTATAGGATCCTACGAAGGGTCTAATAAGTAGCTTATGAGTTAGAGTTGTCACCAGAATTGGCGGATGTACACCCAGTATTTCACGTGTCATGTTTTAACATTCGAGTTCCCAGTACTCAGATCTCATGTCACGACATTTATGTTTCCAATATTCATATCTCATTTTACAACATTCATGTCAGTCTAGTACTTAGATATTCATGTCCGCTTTGTACTCATATATCATGCCAGTTCAGTACTCAAATTTTCATGCCAGACCAGTATTCACGTATATGTTTCTTGTTGTGCATATTATGATACCCTGTGAGGCTTGTGTTATGCTTTGTTAGCTGGCAAGTGGATTGGAGAAATGTTGGAGGTAACTAACCATTTCATTCATACCTTAGATTATAAACTCCATGTCTTTCAGTATTCAATCACCTTCGTATTCAGTCAGTTAAGTAGTCATTCAGTTCAATACCTATTCAATTCAATATCTCAGCAGTTCAATAATCATGTATTAATTCGGTCTAGTATGTATGTGTTCATGATAGTTCAATGTTCACATGTTACTATTAGACCCATTTAAGGTCCAAAGTTATTCGTAGTTACAGTCAGGACAATCATTCGAGGGCGATTGATCCCAAGGAGGAGATAATATAATACCCCATAAATTCGGACTAGGTGCGGATGTGTTAAATGAGTATTAGTTTGATATTTTAGACATATTAATTCCTATAAGTATGAGTATGGGTAGAAATAATTGTTTGGAATCAATATATAGAATGAGGTGCATAAGATTCAATTAAAATCGATTAAGTTTACGAAAGGCCTGTCTTCCAGCAGGATTTCGTGAAACTCTGTAAGGAATTTGGAAAATGCAAAACATGAAAGTTGTAGCCCTTTAAAATACCTTTCCAACGATATATTGTGGCTCCCGTATGGACCTTTGGTCAAATTGTGTGCATTTTACTGGACAATGTGCAGTATGCGCGCCCAGATGGTCCTGTGCACGGCGGCGCACTTGTGGCAGTGCTACTACCTTTGCTGTGCGTTCAGGTGCACGTTTGGGCCTTCAGCTGCATGGGAGCACACCCAGGGGGAGCTCTCAAGAACCCAACTTTATCCAAAGTCCCTCTATTATCCAAGATAAGTTCTAATGATGATTCTAAGTTAATGTCAATTCTCCAACACCTTATTAACATGGGTAAACCCTCCAAATTATCAGATATTCGATTGGGACATCATTGTTGATAAAAGAAACCCTTGAAGTCGAATTCAAGTGGATTGAACGTCAAAAGGTAATATCTTCACCCTTTAATTTATTATGCATTGGATTAATGATTATAGACTCTAAGTTTATGAGATATGAGTTGATGAGTTTTATAGAAAATCATGAACGATTATAGGTATGGGTTGTTGATTATTGATTAAGGGTGTTGTTTATCTTATGGGTGAGAAAGAATGATATTGATGATAGCAATTTGAGATTTTAGAATTATCTAGGAGGAAGATAATGGGTTATTGGGAGTATAAACACCATTAATGAGGTCTATGAGGTTTTACGCCCATAAGGTGTTTGAATGCCTAAGTGACCAAAACATGAGTATTATTGCTAATATGGAATCCCTTTGACTTGTATTGATATAGACTAAAGTTGAAAGGGTTAGCGAACATTGTATTACGCTCAAGAGCAAGAAGTTAAGGTATGTGAGGCTAACTCTTTATGTTTGGGAATGTTAATGATTTTCCCTACACTATGCTTCTTTTACAACGTTACTAATATCCTTAGAAATATACTTAAGCTTATTTTCTTGAATAGTTGCAGAACTTCTATTCTCTAGCTTCATAATTCGTTCATGACTTTCATTCTGAACGTTGTGAGTTTAGTGCGTAATCAATATAGACTTATGTTTGATGCCCATGAATCTCAGTCTAGATTATTCAACACGTCATAAATAATTGAAGTTTTAGTTTTCATTATCAATTCATGAATACATGTATTAATTTAGTCCTATTCAACATTCCAGTATCATGTAACTTAGTATGATTTAGTATTTCAGCTTCACGTATTGCAGTATGATTCTTAGTTCTTGAATTTGAATTCTTGAATATTGAACACCTGTATTTGGGCATGAGGCTGAAATTTATGCTTTATGCATGTTTGGGCCTAAGGCCGCAGTTTTGTATACGTATACTTGGGCCTGATGCCGCAGTTTGTGCACATATTTATTGGGCCCGAGTCCGTAATTTATTTATACAAATAAACAGGTGGTTCATCATTCATAAGAGGGAGTATTTATATCCTTACTTCCATTATTCAGTTCAGTTTCAATTTCAGATTTTATAGTTCTTTCTTTAAGTTGCTTTACATATAGTGCAAATCAAATGTACTGACATCCCTTTTCCCAGGGGCATGCATCTCACGATGCAGGTAATGATTTACAGGTTGATGATCCAGAGCGCTAGGATTTTCGTACCAGCTATTAGGCGAGCCCCAGTTCTTTCAGGGCATTACTATTACTTTACGGTCTTTCAATATTTACAAACAGTCAGTGTTTTCAGTACTTCATTAGCGACTTCATAAACTAGAGTAATAGTTAGACAGAGTAGCATGCTTTTCATGTTAATAAATGTTGATGCCATATATGTTTTAGACTTATATTAATGTTTCCGAACTTTGATTAATATCATTCAGACTTTTAGTATATCAACATATGTTAGTTTATCTTCCGCATTTAGTATGTTATGATAACACATGTTGATTCAGCCAGCCAGTAGGTTCACTCGGTCAGATGTAGTCAGGCACCGTGTGACATGTTACGTCCAGGCCCAAGTTCGGGGCGTGACAAGGAGTTTGTTGTTTCTATCCTAATACTCTAGCCTTTTATTCAGTTGTAATTCATGAGTTCATATGTTTCTGTCCTAATACTCCAACCTCTTAATTGTAATTCATGAGCTCTCATCAATTTTTTAATCTTAAATCTTAGATGAGAGCTTCAAGAATATATAGTTCTACTGAGTGGATGTTGCTACTGTACTAATCATCTTATTATACCTTTTTTGCAGATTCTCAAAGTCCAATCGAACATATTGAGGAAAGTTTAAATCATGCTAAAAAAGTTGTCGAACTGGAGGACTTTGATGGATTTTCCTGGGCAAACTTAACCAATGTAATCCTCTTTATAGATATTCTAGGACGTGCCGAGTTTACTGTATTTTCTCAGAATGGAGAATGGGATTTGGCTAAACTTCAAGCCTCATTATATGCATATGAGCTAGCAGTAAGTTTCAAGTACATCTACCGTTATCAACTTGTTTCTGTGTCAACATCTACTTCAACAATTTTCTGTCCTATTTCAGATGCAATATAAACAAATGGAAATATACCCTAATCTGATATATGACTATGCCTTGGTAAGGCTATTAACTGGTTTTTCACTTTTGAGTTGTTACATCTGCTAATTAATCCGGCTAGATTGACATTTGTTTTAGGTACATTCCTTTTTGCGAAAATGAGACAACCTTTAAGGGATTTGAAAACTATAGATGGGTGGATCCTCCACTAGAATCAACAAATAATAGGAATACAATGATTAGGCCGCTTAACAAACTAGAAGAATTTATTAAGGTAGGTTATTAAGCTAGAAGAATTAATATTTGGATTCTAATGGCATCCTTAAAAGATGCAACTAAATTATTTGATTTCGTCTTTCGCAAGAGAAAGGGAATGAGTAAGCGCAATAGTGGAGGAACAAGCTTGCCTTCCTCCACATCATCACTCATGGATGCCAATTGTATGCATTTTAGTTATTTGGCTGAAAGCTATTAGCTATTAGCTATTTATTCAGGAATTGAGATAAATTGCTTTCATGTAGTGAAACCTTCATGTGAAAGAGTGAACTTGGATCTATTATCTTTAACAAATGAGTTGCAATCACAAAAAATGTTTTGTACTCAATGAAGAATGATAAAATATTCCCTTTGTAAGTTATTTTGCCTTAGAAGAGCTAAAAGACTTAACCTTCATCACTCAATGTGATCATTTCCCTGAAATTTGAAATTTCATTGGCTAACTTAGCCCACTTTATGCTACCATACTTTTTGCTCAGCTTTTACTCTTGTCTCAGATACTATATAATCTTTGATTCTGATGAGAAGCGCTTCGTGGTTACGCTGCATGGGATACGAAGTGAAGTAGTAAGTATAATTTTAATCCTCTACTTCTAGTGTCTCTTGACACATTTTTCTTGTAGATCTCAATTGATAATTTGGTCCTGATTATTATACGTGGACGGTGTGGGAGATGTGAGAAAAATAAAGTAAACTTAATTTTTTGGAAAAACATAAATTTCTCTAGAATGTCCTAGTGTAGTATCCTTGATATTTATATAGTAGACACATCTAGATGTTCTAGAATGTTATGGGAAGATAAGATTATCTATTATACACATATAAATATTCTAGAGTATTGTGTGGAAGATAAGGTTAATCGGATTTTTCTCGTACATAATCTAGCAACCATCCTTAGAGAAGTATAATTAGGGGTGGACTTAGGCATTTGTAACTAAGCCAAAATCAAGAAAGCCTTTCTTTTCTAAACAAGTTTTCCTAACTAAATTCTCTTTTCTCCTTTCAAGCTTCTTCTTCTTTAGATGAATCTTGTAACACCCTGTTGTGATGACCCAAAAAGTCATCTCTCATTTTATAAGTTAAAATTGTATTCCGAGACCTTAAAAACCTCCTTTTATCTCACCTCATTTTTCATGCATAGTCCGGGCGTATATCCGGAAAGATTTTATATGAAAAACTGAGAAAAATGCTAATTTTGCCTTTAAAATTGAATTTAAGTTGACTTCGGTCAACATTTTAGGTAAACCGACCCGGACCCGTGATTTGACGGTTTCGGAGGGTCCGTCGGAAAATATGGGACTTGAGCATATGTCCGGAATTGAATTCCGAGGTCCCAAGCCCGAGAAATAAATTTTTGAAAGAAATTGTTTTACTGAAATTATAAGAGTTTTTAGAAATTTGATTATATTTGAAATTGATGGTATCGGACCCGTATTTTGGTTCTGGATCCCGTTACAGGTTAAACATGGTATTTGAGTGATTCTTGTAAAATTTGGTAAGAAACAGAGGTCATTTGACGTGATTCGGACCCGTAGTTGTGAATTTTGAAAGTTTTAAAGTTCTTGAGATTTTCCTTTGATTTTCATGCTAAATACGTTGTTTAAGATGTTGTTTTGGTGATTTGATCGCACGAGTAAGTCGGTAGGATGTTCTTAAGGTTGTGTACATGTTTGGTTTGGAGCCCCAAGGCTCGAGTGAGTTTCGGATAGGCGTCAAAGTGTTTATGGACTTAGAAAATCTGTTGAGGGTGCTATTTCTGGTATCTGGTATTTTACTCTATGAAAACGTATGGTATCTCACGCTAACGTGAAGGACAAACGGGGAAAGGGGTATGGGTACTCTATGCGAACGCACTGGCCACGACGCAAACGCGGAGCCCTGGATAGGTTGCTCTAAGCGAATGCGTCTAGGCCCTTGCAAATGCACTGCTTTAAGGGAGCTGGGGATGNAATGCGTATAAGGTTTGTCCAGCCCACTTAAAACAGTAGAAAAACAAGATTTTAGCCATAACTTCATATTTTCAAAACCAAGGAAGCTTAGGGGCAATTTTTGAAGAGGGATTTCACCACCAAGTTCTAGGTTTGTGTTCTTAAACTCGTTTTCTTCGTTTTCCATTAACCCCCATTAGATTTCTCGGCCTAAATCTTGTTCTTGAAAGGTAGAAATTAAAGATTTTACAAATTTGGGGATTTAGACCTCGATTTGGGATCGAATTCCGAAACTAATTATATATTTGGCTCGTGGGTGTATAGGTGATCCGATTTTGGTCCGAACCTCGTGTTTTAACCAAGCAGGCCCGGAGTTGATTTTTGGCTTTTTGGGAAGAATGATAGAAAACTCATAATTAAGCATTAGGTTTAAATTATTTAGCATTTATTGATATTATTAAGCTGATTATGTCTAGATACAATTGAATCGGAGGCGAATCCTAAAGGGAAAGCGGTAATTGAGGCTTGAGTTGGTCTTGGAATTCGAGGTAAGCGTTTGGTTTAACCTTAGCTTGAGGGAATATGTATTTATTCTTATTTGCTATGTGTTAGTATAATGTGCAATGTATATGTGTGGTGACGAGTATCTATACGTTGGTGTCAAGCATGCCGTGAGTCGAATATTGTGATTTATGTGATTTTTCATTAAGCATTACTTGAGTTTAATTTGACAATTATCTATGTTGGTGATGTTTCTTTGGTATTCATCATTGTTGAGTATTGGTTCAAGTTGAGAATTACTACGTGAAATTGAATAACTAAGTGAGATTGGTTATAGCTATTTCCCTTTTCGGGACGATATTGATTCTACTGTTGGCTCCCTTGCCGGGACGTTATGGTTCTTATTATTATTTTATATTGCTGATTTCCTTGTCGTATTGCTGTTATTGATTTGTTTGGGTGAGGAAGAGTGTAAAGCATGAAGGGTGATGCCGTGTATAATATTCTGAGGATTAGAGTAAAATCACGAAGGGTGATGCCGTTCCATGTTATGAATTTAAAAGCACGAAGGGTGATGCCGTGCCGTTTCTATTGATTTATTGTGACGATGATAGTAAAAGCACGAAGGGTGATGCTGTGCACTTGTTTTGTGCTGTTACTTCTGTTGTTTAAATTTATATCTAATTTGTTGCTTTATTTCTTATTTCCATTATCTGATATTTCCTCCCCTCAGCATGTTCCCCTTTCTTTGTATTTAGCTGCTTATTTCTTGTTGTTATTATCTTCTCCGTATATGATTAAACTGCACAGGTTTAGTTGGTTGTCGTGTCCTAGCCTCGTCACTACTTCGCCGAAGTTAGGCTCGACACTTACATGGGGTCGGTTGTACTGATGGTACACTCTGCACTTTTGTACAGATCCCGGTACAGGACCCTACGGACCTTAGAGTGAGAAGGCTGCCTTAAGTCCATTTGGAGATTCTAAGGTAGTCCTGCAGGCGTCCGCAGGACTTTGCGTCCCCTCCTACTTTATTTCCATTCTATTCTTCTTTATTCTGAGACAGATGTATTTATTTTGTTCAGAACTTTATATGTAGTATTCATAGACAGTCCGTGAAGTTGTGACACCAAATTCTAGATTTAGTATTATGACTTTCGTAATGGTATTTATTCAAGTTGTTAGACTTCGTTTTCTTTCACACTTTCATTTCCGCTATTTCGTATATCACCTATTATCTGTTAAAAATAAATGAATAAGGTAAACAAACACTAACGTTGTCTTGCCTAGTGGATTCAATTTTAGGCGCCATCACGGTCCCGACGGTGAGAAATTTGGGTCGTGACAAGTTGGTATCAGAGCACTAGGTTGCTTAGGTCTCACAATTCACGGACAAGCTTAGTAGAGTCTGAGGGATCGGTACAGAGACGTTTGTTCTTATCCCCCCAGAGGCTACAAAGTTTAGGAATGACTTCACATCTATTCTTCTCTGTCGTGCGATTTGATTTCTCAAAACTAATTGAATTTTTACTCTATTCTCTCGTAGATGGCGAGAACACGTGCTTCTTCATCCACTGATCAGCAGCCCGAGTCTCCCGTTACAGCTCCTACGAGGGGTCGAGGCCGTGCTAGAGGCCGAGGTAGGGGCATAGCTCAGCCCAGAGCAGTAGCCCCAATGGCGGATCCTCAGGTAGAGTTTGCTGATGAGGTTCCTTCCCAGACAGTCCTGGTTGGACCAGCTCAGGTTCCCGAGGGGTTAATTGCCACCCCGGTACTCCAGGATGCTCTGGTCTGTCTAGTGGGCTTCATGGAGAGCGTTGCTCAGGAAGGTTTACTTCCTACAACACCAGTTAAGTCTCAGGCTAGGGGAGGAGCCCAGACTCCAGCTACTCACACCCCGGAGCAGTTAGCTTCTCAGTTGTAGACTCCAGCACCTCAGACAACTAGGAGAGTTCAGTCGAGTATCATAACTCAGACCGGTGATGGAGAAGCTATGTCTGCTGATGCTTTGTGGAGGTTGGACCGGTTCACCAAGCTGTTTACTACTACTTATAGCGGTGCATCTTCAGAGGATCCCCAGGACTATTTGGATAGCTGCCACGAGGTTCTACGGAACATGGGGATAATGGAGAACAATGAGGTCAACTTTGGTACTTTTCGTCTGTCAGGTCCCGCCAAGACCTGGTGGAGAGATTATTGTTTGGCTAGACCAGCTGGATCACCGCCTTTGACTTGGGCCCAGTTCTCCGATTTGTTTATGGAGAAGTTTTTCCTTATCACTCAGAGAGAGGATTATAAGAGGAAGTTTGAGCGTCTCCAGTAGGGTTCTATGACCGTCACTTAGTATGAGACCAGATTCATTACCTTGGCCCGTCATGCTATTATGATACTTTCCACCGACCGAGAGAGGGTGAGGAGGTTTATTGAGGGATTAGCTTAGCCGATTAGATTGTAGATGGCTAGAGAGGCAGGGAGTGATATTTCCTTTCAGGATACAGCCAATGTGGCCAGACGAGTCGAGATGGTTCTATCACAGGGGAGTGGTCAGGGGTCTGCAAGAGGCCTCGTCATTTTGGCCGGTTCAGTGGTGTCTCATCTGGAGGCAGGGATTCTTTTGATAGGGGCTATCCTCCTAGGCCGTTTCAGTCAGCACTTCAGGTTTCTCGCAGTGCTCCAGGTGGCCGTGGTTCCCACATGCAGTATTCTGATTAGTTGCCCTACAGTGCACCACCAACTCCTATCAGTGCACCGCCGCTCCAGAGTTTTCAGGGTGGTTACTCAGGTCGTCAGGGTTAGTTTCATGGCCAGCACTCTCAGCAGTCGATATCTTGTTATACTTGTGGTGGTCCAGGGCACATTGCTAGATTTTTCCCTCGAGCCTCGAGTAGTTATCAACACCAAGGTTCTCGTGCCATGGTTCCCGAACCAGGTGTTCCACCACCCGCTCAGCCAGCCAGAGGTGGGGGTCAAGGTGTTAGAGGTGGAGGCCAGGCTAATAGAGGTATATGTCACCCAACAAGAGGCCGTCCCAAGGATGTAGTTCAGATTGGTGGGGCCCAACCCCGATGTTATGCTATTCCAACTAGACCTGAGGCTGAGGCCTCCGATGCGGTTATCACATGTATGGTTTCAGTTTGCAGCAGGGATGCTTCAATTTTATTTGATCCAGGGTCCATATATTCCTATGTGTCATCTTATTTTGCTCCTTATTTGGTTATGCCTCGTGATTCTCTGAGTACTCCTGTATATGTGTCTACACCGGTAGGTGATTCTATTGTGGTAGATCATGTCTACCGTTCGTGTGTAGTGGTTATTGGTGGTCTAAAGACCAGTGTAGATCTTCTACTCCTTGATATGGTCCAAGTTTCTCCTTATCACTCAGAGAGAGGATTATACGAGGCAGTTTGAGCGTCTCCAGCAGGGTTCTATGACCGTCACTCAGTATGAGACCATATTCATTACCTTGTCCCATCATCCTATTATGATACTTTCCACCGACCGAGAGAGGGTGAGGGGGTTTATTGAGGGACTAGCTCAGTCGATCAGATTGCAGATGGCTAGAGAGGCAGGGAGTGATATTTCCTTTCAGGATGCAGCCAATGTGGCCAGACGAGTCGAGATGGTTCTATCACAGGGGAGTGGTCAGGGGTCTGCAAGAGGCCTCGTCATTTTGGCCGATTTAATGGTGTCTCATCTGGAGGTAGGGATTCTTTTGATGGGGGCCATCCTCCTAGGCCGTTTCAGTCAGCACTTCAGGTTTCTCGCAGTGCTCCAGGTGGCCGTGGTTCCCACATGCAGTATTCTGATTAGTTTCCCTACAGTGCACCACCAGCTCCTATCAGTGCACCGCCGCTCCATAGTTTTCAGGGTGGTTATTCAGGTCGTTAGGGTCAGTTTCAGGGCCAGCAGTCTCAGCAGCCGAGATCTTGTTATACTTGTGGTGGTCCGGGGCACATTGCTAGATTTTCCCCTCGATCCTCGAGCAGTTCTCAGCACCAGGGTTCTCGTGCCATGGTTCCCGAACCAGGTGTTCCACCACCCGCTCAGCCAACCAGAGGTGGGGGGTCGAGGTGTTAGAGGTGGAGGTCAGGCAGTTAGAGTTGGAGGCCAAGCTACTAGAGGTAGAGGTCAGCTAGCAAGAGGCCGTCCCAGGGATGTAGTTCAGATTGGTGGGGCCCAGCCCCTATGTTATGCTATTCCATCCAGACTTGAGGCCGAGGCCTCCGATGCGGTTATCACATGTATGGTTTCAGTTTGTAGCATGTATGCTTCAGTTTTATTTGATTCAGGGTCCACATATTCCTATGTGTCATCTTATTTTTCTCCTTATTTTGTTATGCATTGTGATTCTCTGAGTACTTCTGTATATGTGTCTACACTGGTGGGTGATTCTATTGTGGTAGATCGTGTCTACTGTTCGTGTGTAGTGGTTATTGGTGGTCTGGAGACCAGTGTAGATCTTCTACTCCTTGATATGGTAGATTTTTATGTCATTTTGGGGATGGATTGGCTGTCACCTTATCATGCCATATTTGACTGTCATGCCAAGACCGTGACCTTAGCATTGCCGGGGTTGCCTCGACTGGAGTGGAGAGGGACTCCTGGTCATTCTTCTAGCAGGGTTATCTTATATATGAAGGCTCGGCGTATGGTCGAGAAGGGGTGTTTGGCCTATTTGACTTATGTTCGTGATTCTAGTGCTGAGGTTCCTTCTATGGAGTCTGTGCCCATTGTCCGTGAGTTTTCGAAGGTGTTTCCTGACCTGCCGGGTATGCTACCAGACAGGGATATTGACTTTTGCATTGATTTGGCTCCGGGCACTCAGCCCATTTCTATTCCGCCATATCGTATGGCCCCGCCAAAGTTGAAGGAGTTGAAAGAACAGTTGCAGGACTTTCTTGATAAAGGCTTTATTAGGCCTAGTGTCTCGCCTTGGGGTGCGCCAGTGTTGTTTGTTAAGTAGAAGGATGGGTCGATGAGGATGTGCATAGATTATTGGTAGTTGAACAAGGTTACCATCAAGAATAAGTATCCATTGCCGAGGATTGATGACTTTTTTTATCATCTTCAGGGTGCCAAGGTATTTTTGAAGATTGATTTGAGATCTGGCTACCATCAGTTGAGGATTAGGGAATCCGATGTCCCTAAGACAACTTTTACCACTCGGTACGGGCATTATGAATTCTTAGTGATGTCATTCGGGTTGTCAAATGCCCCAGCAACTTTCATGGACTTGATGAACCGAGTCTTCAAGCCTTATTTGGATTTCTTCGTGATTGTGTTCATTGATGATATTCTGATTTATTCCTGCAGCTGGGAGGAGCATGAGCAGCACCTTCGATCCGTTCTCCCGACTCCGAAGTACAATCAGTTATATGCTAAGTTTTCAAAATGTGAGTTTTGGTTGAGTTCAGTTGTATTCATGGGTCATGTTGTATCAACTGAGGGTATTCATGTGGATCCTAAGAAGATTTCAGCGGTCAAGGATTGGCCTAGACCCACATCAGCTACAGAGATCCGGAGTTTCTTGGGGTTGGCGGGCTACTACCGTCAGTTTGTGGAGGGGTTTTCGTCTATTGCAACCTCGATGACCAGGTTGACTCAAAAGGGTGCCCAGTTTCGGTGGTCAGAGGAGTGTGAGGTGAGATTCCAGAGGCTCAAGACAGCTTTGACTACGACACCAGTGTTGGTTTTGCCCACAGGTTAAGGGCCATATACTGTGTATTGTGATGCATCTCGGGTTGGACTTGGTGCAATGTTGATGCAGGATGGCAAGGTTATTGCATATGCTTCACGTCAGCTGAAGATCCACGAGAAGAATTATCCAGTTCATGACTTGGAGTTAGCAGCCATTCTCCATGCGCTGAAGGTTTGGAGGCATTATCTGTATGGTGTGTCATGTGAGGTGTTCACGGATCACAAGAGTTTGCAATATTTGTTCAAGCAGAAAGAGTTGAATTTGAGGCAAAGGAGATGGTTGGAGATGTTGAAAGACTATGAAATCACCATCTTATATCATCCGGGGAAGGCCAATATGGTGGCCGATGCTTTGAGTAGGAAGTCAGCCAGTATGGGTAGTCTTGCATATATTCCGGTCGGGGAGAGACCACTTGCTTTGGATGTTTAGGCTTTAGCCAATCGGTTCATGAGATTGGATGTTTCTGAGCCCGGCCGTGTTCTAGCTTATACAATTGCTCGTTCTTCATTATTTGATCGTATTCGAGATCGACAGTATGATGATCCTCATTTGTGTGTCCTTAGGGATACGGTGCGACACGATAGTGCCAAGCAGGTTACAATTGGTGACGATGGGGTTTTACGGATGCAGGGTCGTATTTGTGTGCCCAATGTGGAAGGACTTCATGAGTTGATTTTAGAGGAGACCCATAGTTCCCGATACTACATTCATCGGGGCGCCGCAAATATGTATCAGGATTTGCGGCAACACTATTGGTGGAGGAGGATGAAGAAGGATATTGTGGCATATGTAGCTCGGTGTTTATATTGTCAGCAGGTTAAGTACGAGAATCAGAGGCCTGGTGGGTTGCTTCAGCAGATTGAGATTCCTGAGTGGAAGTGGGAGCGTATCACCATGGATTTCGTTGTTGGGCTCCCACGAACTCAGAGGAAGTTCGATGCAGTATGGGTTATTGTGGATAGGCTGACCAAGTCAGCACATTTCATCTCTGTGGCAGTTTCATATTCTTCGAAGAGATTGGCAGAGATCTACATTAGGGAGATTGTTCGTCTTCATGGTGTGCCCGTGTCTATTATTTCTGACCGAGGTACGCAGTTTACTTCGCATTTCTGGAGGGCAATTCAGCGTGAGTTGGGAACGAGGATTGAGTTGAGCACATCATTTCATCCTCAGACGGGCGGACAATCCGAGCGTACTATTCAGATTTTAGAGGATATGCTACGAGCCTGTGTCATTTACTTTGGAGGTTCTTAGGATCAGTTCTTTCCATTAGCTGAGTTTGCCTACAACAACAGTTATTAGCCGAGCATTTAGATATCTCCTTATGAGGCATTATATGGTAGGCGGTGTCGGTCGCCGGGGGGATCATTTGAGCAGGGAGAGGCTCGGTTGTTGGGTACAGACTTAGTGCATGATGCCTTGGATAAGGTTAAGATCATTCAGAATAGACTTCGTACAGCTCAGTCCAGGCAGAAGAGTTATGCCGACCGCAAAGTTCGTGATGTGGCATTCATGGTCGGATAGCGGATGTTGCTTCGGGTGTTGCCCATGAAGAGCGTGATGAGATTTGGGAAGAAGGGCAAGCTAAGCCCTAGGTACATCGGCCCTTTTGAGATCCTTTATAGAGTGGGAGAGGTGACTTACAGACTTGCGTTGCCATCGAATTTATCAGCTGTGCATCCAGTATTTCATGTGTCTATTCTTCGGAAGTATCACGACGATCCAGCCCATGTGTTAGACTTCAGCAATGTCTAGTTGGACAAGGATTTGACCTATGAAGAGGAGCCGTTAGCCATATTAGACCAGCAGGTTCGTTAGTTGAGATCAAAGAGTTATCCTTCGGTTCGTGTTCAGTGGAGAGGTCAGCCTACTGAGGCAGCTACCTGGGAGTTCGATATGTGGAGCCGGTATCCCCATCTTTTCCCCGATTCAGGTACGTTTCTATATACATTCGAGGACAAACGTTTGTTTTAGAGGTGGAGAATGTGATGACCCAAAAAGTCATCTCTCATTTTATAAGTCAAAACTGTGTTCCGAGGCCTTGAAAACCTCCTTTTGTCTCACCTCATTTTGCGTGCGCAGTCCGGGCGTATATCCAGAAAGCTTTTATATGCAAAACTGAGGAAAATACTAATTTTGCCTTTAAAATTGAATTTAAGTTGACTTCGGTCAATATTTTGGGTAAACGGACCCGGACCCGAACCCGTGATTTGACGGTCTTGGAGGGTCCGTCGGAAAATATGAGACTTGAGAGTATGCCCGGAATTGAATTCCGAGGTCCCAAGCCCGAGAAACGAATTTTTGAAAGAAATCATTTTACTGAAATTATAAAAGTTTTTGGAAATTTGATTATATTTGAAATTGATGGTATCGGGACCGTATTTTGGTTCCGGATACCGGTACAGGTTTAATATGGTATTTGAGTGATGCCTGTAAAATTTGGTAAGAAACGGAGGTCATTTGACGTGATTCGGACCCGTAGTTGTGAAATTTGAAACTTTGAAAGTTCATGAGATTTTCCTTTGATTTTCATGCTAAATCCAATGTTTAAGATGTTATTTTGCTGATTTGATCGCACGAGTAAGTCGGTAGGATGTTCTTAAGGTTGTGTACATGTTTGGTTTTGAGCCCCGAGGGCTCGGGTGAGTTTCAGATAGGTGTCAGAGTGTTTTTGGACTTAGAAAATCTAGTGAGGGTGCTGTTTCTGGTGTCTGGTGTTTTACTCTATGCGAACACGAGGTATCTCACACGAACGTGAAGGAAAAACGGGGAAAGGGGCCTGGGTACTCTATGCCGCACTGGCCACGACGTGAAAGCGGAGCCCTGGGTAGGTTGCTCTACGCGAACACGTCTAGCCCCTCGTGAAAGCACTCTTTAAGGGAGCTGGGATTGGGGGGGGGGGGAGCTGTAACTCTATGTGAACGTGGCCAGAGGAGGGTGAACGCGAAGGCCAGGGGGGTGAGCCTACACGAACGCGACAGACCTCACGCGAACGCATAGAAGGTCTGTCCAGCCCACTTAAAATAGTAGAAAAACGGGATTTTAGCCATAACTTCATATTTTCAAAACCAAGGAAGCTTAGCGGCGATTTTTGAAGAGGGATTTCACCACCAAGTTCTAGGTTTGTGTTCTTAAAATCGTTTTCTTCATTTTTCATTAACACCGATTAGATTTCTAGGCCTAAATCTTGTTCTTGAAGGGTAGAAATTAGGAATTTTAGAAGAATTAAGGATTTTACAAATTTGGGGATTTAGACCTCGATTTGGGATCGGTATATAATCGGGCTCGTGGGTATATGTGTGATCGGGTTTGGTCTGAACCTCGTGTTTTGACCAAGCGGGCCTGTGGTCGATTTTTGACTTTTTGGGAAGAATGATAGAGAACTCATAATTGGGGTTAAATTATTTAGCATTTATTGATATTATTAAGCTGATTATGTCTAGATACAATTGAATTGGAGGCTAATCCTAAAGGGAAAGTGGTAATTGAGGCTTGAGTTGGTCGTGAAATTCGAGGTAAGTGTTTGGCTTAACCTTAGCTTGAGGGAATATGTATTTTGTATTATTTGCTACGTGTTAGTATAATGTGCAACGTATAGGTGTGGTGACGAGTATCTATGCGTTAGTGTCAAGCATGCCGTGAGTCAAATATTCTGATTTATGTGATTTTTCATTAAGTATTACTTGAGTTTAATTTGACAATTATCTATGTTGGTGATGTTTCTTTGGTATTGATCATTGTTGAGTATTGGTTAAAGTTGAGAATTACTACGTGAAATTGAATAACTAAGTGAGATTGGTTATAGCTTTTTCTCTTGCCGTGACGATATTGATTCTATTGTTGGCTCCCTTGCCAGGACGTTATGGTTATTATTATTATTATTTTATATTGTTGATTTCCTTGCTGTATTTCTGTTATTGATTTGTTTAGGTGAGGAAGAGTGTAAAGCACGAAGGGTGATGCCGTGTATAATATTGTGAGGATGAGAGTAAAAGCACGAAGGGTGATGCCGTGCCATGTTATGAATTTAAAAGTACGAAGGGTGATGACGTGCCATTTCTATTGATTTATTGTGAGGATGAGAGCAAAAGCACGAAGGGTGATGCCATGCATTCTATTTATTACTTGGTGAGGATGAGAGTAAAAGCACGAAGGGTGATGCCGTGCACTTGCTTTGTGCTGTTACTTCTGTTTTTTAAATTGATATCTAATTTGTTGCTTTATTTCTTACTTCCATTATCTGATATTTCCTCCCCTCAACATGTTCCCCTTTCTTTGTATTTAGCTGCTTATTTCTTGTTGTTATTATCTTTTCCGTATATGATTAAACTGCACAGGTTTAGTTGGTTGTCGTGTCCTGGCCTCGTCACTACTTCGCTGAGGCTAGGCTCGACACTTACTCAGTACATGGGGTTAGTTGTACTGATGCTACACTCTGCACTTTTGTGCAGATCCCGGTACAGGACCTTACGGACCTTAGAGTGAGGAGGCTTCCTTAAGTCCATTTGGAGATTCCGAGGTAGTCCTGCAGGCGTCTGCATGCCTTGGCGTCCCCTCCTACTTTATTTCCATTCTGTTCATCTTTATTCTGAGACAGATGTATTTATTTTGTTCCGACCTTTATATGTAGTATTCATAGACAGTCCGTGAAGTTGTAACACCAAATTCTGGGTTTAGTATTATGATTTTCGTAATGGTATTTATTCAAGTTGTTAGACTTTGTTTTCTTTCGCACTTTAATTTCCGCTATTTCATACATCACCGGTTATCTGTTAAAAATAAATAAATATGGTAAACAAACATTAACGTTGGCTTGCCTAGCGGGTTCAATGTTAGGCGCCATCACGGTCCCGACGGTGGGAAATTCGGGTCGTGACACTTGTAAATTTGGCTTAGGTATGGATGTGTTAAATGTGTAGTAATGTTACATTTTATACATGTGAAGTTCTATTGGGATGATTATGGGTGGAAATAGTTGTTTTAGAATCAGGATGGAGAGTGAGGTACATAAGATTCGACAAAATCGACTAAGTTTACAAAAGGTTGTTCTTCCAGCAGGATTTAGAGAAAATGTGTAAGGAATTTGGGAAAACTTAAAATATAAAAGTTGTATTCCTTTCCAATAATATATTGTGGATCCCAAACGTATCTCTATGAAAAAGGTTATGTGCGTTTTACAGAACAATGCACAATATGTGTGCTTAGGTGCACGCCCAGAGGATCACGTGCCCGACTGCGTACTTGTGGCAGTGCTACTGCCATTCTGTGCATTCAGGTGTGCGGTCAAGCCTTCAGGTGCGTGGAGGCGCATCTGTGGGGTCATTTTTAAAGCCCTACTTCATCCCCTACACCCCAAAACACAAAAACTTGCTCTAAAAAGGGAAGCATTCAAGAACCTAGCTCCTCAAACCTCCCTCCACCATCCAAGGTAAGTTCTAATGGTGATTCCAAGTTAATTTCAATTCTCAAAAACTTATTAACTTGGGTAAACCCTTCAAATCATTAGATATTCGATTGGGACATTAGTTTGAGAGACGAAATCCTAGAACTCGAATTCAATATGATTGGACGTCAAGAAGGTAATATCATCACCCTTATAGCTTTGGATTAATAATTATAGACTCTAAGTTCATGAGATATGAGTTGATGGATTTGATATAAAAATGAACGGTTATATACTTGGATTGTTGATTGTTGATTGTTGATTTTTGATTAAAGATATCTTTTATCTTATGGGTGATAAAGAATGTTATTGATTATAGCAATTTGAGATTTTAGAATTTATCTAGGAGCAAGAGAATGGGGTTTTGGGTGACGAAACACCATTAATGAGGGATATGAAGCTTTATACCCACCAAGTGTTTGATAAAATGCCTAAGTGACCAAAACATGAGTATTTTTGCTAATATGTAATCCTTTTGACTTGTATTAATATAGATTAAAGTTGAAAGGGTTGGCGAATGTTGTATTACACTCATGAGCAGGAAGTTAAGGTATGTGAGGCTAACTATCTATGTTTGGGAAGTTAATGATTCTCCTTACACTACGCTTCTTTTACGACATTACTAACTGCCTCAGAAATATAGTTAAGCCTAGTTCCTTGAATAGTTGCAGAACTTCTATTATCTAGCTTCATAACTCATTCATGACTTTCATTCTGAACGTTGCGAGCTCAATGCATAATCAATATAGACTTGGGTTTGATGCTCATGAGAGTTAGTCTAGATTACTCAGCATGTCATAAACATTTGAAGTTTCACTTTTCATAATCAGTTCAACAATACATGTCTCAGTCTAGTCGTATCCAGTATTTCGGTATCATGTAACTCAATATGATTCAATATTTCAGCATCACATATTGCAATATGATTCTCAGTTCCTGAATTTAAATCCTTGAATGTTGAACACCTGTATTTGAGCTTGAGGCCGTAGTATATATGCTTTATGCATATTTGGGCTTGAGGCCGTAGATTATGCTTTATGTGGTTTGGGCCTAAGGCCGTAGTTGATGCTTTATTTATTTTTGGGCCTGAGCCCGTAGTTATGTATACGTATACTTGGGTCTGAGGCTGTAGCTTGTGCAAATATATATTGGGCCCCAGGACATAGTTTATTCAGATAAACAAGTTGTTCATCATTCAGAAGATGGAGTATTCATATCCTTACTTCTTTTGTTCTGTTCAATTATCAGTTAATCATTTCAGTTATCAGTCATCATTTCAGTTATCAGTTATCATTTCAGTTTCAGTTTCAATAATAATCATTTAAGTTATCAATTATCAATTCTCAGTTATCAGTTTAGTATCCGTTTCGGCATTTATAGTTTTTTCTTTCAGTTGCTTTACATACCAGTGCAATTCAAATGTGTTGACGTCCCTTTTGCCCGGGTCCTGCATCTCACAATGCAGTTAATGATTTACAGGTTGACGATTCAGAGCGCTAGGATTCACGTACCAGCTATTTGGTGATCCCCAATTATTTCGAGGCATTATCATTACTTTACAGTCTTTAGTATTTTCAGACAGGCAGTGTTTTGAGTACTTCATTAGAGGCTTCATAGACTAGAGTAATAGTTAGACAAAGTCACATGCTTTTCATGTTAAGCAACGTTTGCTACAAATATACTTCAGACTTATGTTAGTATTTTCGCACATTAATTTATATCATCCATAATTTTAGTGTATCAACATGTGTTAGTTTATCTTTCGCTTTCAGTATGTTATGATATCACATGTTGATTCAGGCAGCCATTTGGTTCGCTCGACCACAATAGTCAGGCACCAGGTGCCGTGTTACGTCCACAACCAGGTTCGGGGCGTGACAAAGCGTTGTAGGGAGTCTATGAAGCCGTATCCAATAGAGTTTCCTTTGTATGTATGTGCCGGCCCCTCATATAAACGGTTAACTACCAAGACATCAGATTCCATACGTATCGAATGCCCAAGCGATGGGCAAGAAAAGTCCAAGGTTCTTGAAAGAATGATTTGCCTATTGTGGTATAACTATGGAGTACATGTTGGTAACAAATGAGACTTGAGAGGATGTTGAAAGTGGGATGCAATGGATAGTAGTACATATTAGAGCATAACCTTACCAGAAAGTAAAAAAACAGTCATTATGTTTTGTGGTTATCAGTTTACCTTAGTTACCAGTTATAGAGTCTTTCAGTTAGCAAGTTTACGGTTATTCAGTATGCCAGTTATCAGTTATTCAGTTGACAGATCTCCAATTTTCAGTGTATTAAAATTTTAGTGACTGGTGAGTTTACAGTGATGCCTATGGGTGCTAAATAAAATGTAAGTAACAATGATTATAGCAAAATCTTCGCATATTTTAGGTCTGGATTAAGACCAAGACTCGCCGGATGGCGCATGAAGTGATTTATCATATGATGGTATACTTTGAAGGATAAGTTTGTGCATGGTAGTGTATTCGTATGTGTTTTACCTCCCATAACAACTTCATTTAATTCTTGGGAATGGAGCTACAAGTTGGATGATGATAGTTCAAATGTCAGACCCTAACATTGGTCACTATAGTTTTGGATAGAAAAGAGCCTAAGGGCAAAATACTTAGGAGTCAGGAACGATTGTTATTATCAGAGATGTATTTTTCGTACGACTCATGCATATGACGAAGAAAACATGATGTACGAAATGAGAACCAAGAGCAACCGATATTGAATTTCAGAGAATGATTTTAAGTTGTTTAGATTTATTCAAATCGAAATTAGAAAGTACCACGTTAGTGAATTACTGTAAGAAGCCGCTATTATTTTGAGATAAAAGATAAGACAGTTTCCCTTTAGATTATGCGACTAAGTGTCTGACCCAAATGTTTATAAATGATTTTGAAGTGTCTAGAAAGTTTGGGGTTAGATATTCCAATTTCATTTAAGACAGATGAGCTTTCCCTAAGTGTGATCCATGTACGTAGTTCCAAAAAAAGATAGTATTCGACCGTAGAATAGGGTCGGGTGGTGAGGGAAGTTAGAAACAACCTTATGCTTCACTTTTGTTATCCAAAGTAGAACAAGAAAACGTGATTCTAGTATGTGGTTATTAAAAGAATAGTAAGTAAGTTTTGAGTTGATACAGTGAATTAATAATTTCAGCAAAGCTTGTAGAGATACGATTTGATTCACTTAGCCAGGTTAACTCTAGTGAGTGGATGATAGTTTGAAATACCGAACGTGTGTTAGAACCAAAAGAGTTTAAGTTAAACCCGAAGCACAGTGATAGAGGGAAAAAATCAGCTAGGCATTAAGAGAGAAAACTACAGAAGAATAGCCTTTAAGAGTTATCGAAAAAGGATTTCCCCAAGATTGACAGTGTGAGCAGAGTTAAATCCTTAAGATTGTGTATGATAGTTGTGAATATAATAGCTTTCCATTTATGTAGGTAATATAGTTTTTCTTATTAAGAAAGATTTCTCAGTAGTAAGTTGGAAGATGAGTCATCATTGACATAAAGTGCAAAGAATTGCAAAAGATAAGAAAAAGTTGTTCGGATCCCAACAATGAGAAGGATGCGCAAGTACAAGACCTTAACCTTTGTTCTAAGGGAGAGATGTAAAAATCGTTAGTAAGTCTTGTTGGAGATTTGAAACCCGCATAGTTAGCATGGGATATAAAAAAAAGCGTAAAATCATGTCCAATTATGTATCATGAGGGTAGTGCCATTGCACGAGACTCTAATCTTCGGAGTACTGGTCAAAGACTTAACTCACAACAATGTTATAAGTGTTTACAGGAAGTAACTTAAAAATATAATCAAGTATGATAAGTATAGCTCATGATTGAGGCAGGCAAGAGAACTATGGTGAAAGAAGTTCACCGCTTAGCCAAGCAAGAAGTTCGGCTTTCGGACTCCGAAGATGGTGGAGTTGTTTTCCAGAAAGGGACTTATTCCTTCTTAGTAGCTAAAGTGAAAGAGAAATAGATTTGTGATCCCTACTGGTTACAACTTAAAGAGGGGATTCACAAGCATAAGATGATGTCTTTTGAACAAGGGGGAGATGATGGTACTTTGAGGTACCAAGACGGATTGTGTTTTCAAGACATAGATAGACTTAAAGGGGGAGGATCATGTTAGAAGCCCATAATTCTAGATATTCTACTCACCCAGTTTCCCTAAAGAAGTATCATGCTCAAGGAGGTTTATTGCTGGAACTACATGAAAAAGAACGTCGCAGACTTTGTGGCCAAGTGTCCGAATTATCAGAAAGTGAAAGTCGATAAGTAGAAATCCTAGTGTATTACCACAAAATACACATATTCATGAGTGGAGATGGTAAATATAGACTTTGTAACAGGATTATCTTGCTCCTTTTGAAAGCATGATTTGATTGGGTGATTGTAAATTGACTTACCAAGTCGACACACTTCTTGCCAGTAAAGACTACAGATTCAACAGAAGATTATGCCAAGTTATACATTCAGGAAATTGTTTGATTGCATGGGAATCCGTTGTTCGTCATTTCAGACCGTGCTACTGAGTTTAAATGAAATTTTAGAAGTTCTTTCAAAAAGGATTAGGCACAAGTTTTTCATCCTTAGAACGATGGCCAGACAAGCCCACTATTCAGACACTTGAGGATATGTCCTTAATTTTAAAGATAATTGGGATGATCACATACCTCTCATTGAGTTTTCTTATAATAACAACTACCATTCTAGTATCAAGATGGCACCGTAAGAATCTCGGTGTGGGCGAAGGTGTAGATAGCCAATTGGTTGGTTCGAAGTTGGCAAAGAAGATATGTTGGGACTAAATTTGGTCTATCAGACTATGGAGAAAGTCAAGTTGATTCTAGAGCATTTGAAGATGTTAGAGTTCCAAGTTTATGATAGAGTGTTTCTGAAAGTTTCACCTATGAAAGGTGTTATAAAATTTGGGAAGAAAGAAAATCTCAGTCCCAGGTATATCACGTCGTATATGATCCTACAAAAGATCGGACAAATAACTTATGAGTTAGAGTTGCCACCAAAATTAGTGGTGGAACAACCAATATTTCACGTATCATGTTATAACATTCAAGTTTCCAGTACTCAGATACTCATATCAGTTCAGTACTTAGATACTCATGTCAGTTCAATACTTAGATACTCATGTCAGTTCAATACTCAGCTACTCATGTAAGTCCAATACTCAGATATTCATGCCACCTTAGTACTCAAATATTGATGTCAGTTTAGTATTCAAATATTCGTTCCAGTTTAATATTCATATATTCATGTTAGTTCAGTATTTATGTATCTATGGCATAACAATATTCACATATATATTTCATGTTATGCACTTTATGATGCCCTGTGAGGCTTGTGTTATGCTATGATAACTGGAGGGTTTTGGAGAAATGTTGAAGGTAACTCACCTTTACATTCAGACCATATATTATAATCTCCATATCTTTCAGTATTCAATCAGCTCAGTATTCATTTTTCATTCAGTTCAGTATCTTAGCATTCCGGTAATCATGTTCATTCAGTTTAGTGTGCAAGTTTTCATGAAAGTTCAGTGTTCACATGTTTTCACCAGACCCGTTTGAGGTCCAAAGTTAGCCGAAGTTACAACCAAGACAATCATTCGAGGATAAATGATCCCAAGGGGGAGATAATGTAATAACCCGTAAATTTGGCTTAGGTATGGACGTTAAATGAGTAGTAATGTTACATTTTAGACATGTGAAGTTCTATTGGGATGAGTATGGGTGGAAATAGTTGTTTTATAATCAAGATGGAGAGTGAGGTGCATAATATTCGACAAAATCGACTAAGTTTACAAAAGGTCCATCTTCCAGCAGGATTTAGTGAAAATGTGTAAGGCAATTAGGAAAACTCAAATGAAAGTTGTAGCCTTTTGAATTATCTTTCCAATGATGTATTGTGGAGCCTGAAAGGATATCTGTGCAAAATGTTATGTTTATTTTACAAAGCAGTGCATAATATGCGTGCCCAGGTGCGGGCCTAGATGGTCACGTACGCGGCTGTGCACTTGTGGTAGTGCTATTTCCATTCTGTGCGTTCAGGTGCACGGGGGCGCACCCAGGGGGGGGGGTTATTTTAAAGTCCTACTTCATCCCCCACACCCCAAAACACAAAAACTTGCTCTAGAAAGGGAAGCTCTAAAAACCTAACTCCTAAAAGGTTCTTCCACCATCCAAGGTAAGTTCTAATGGTGATTCTAAGTTAATTTTTGTTCACCAAAACCTTATTAACATGGATAAACCCTTCAAATCATTAGATATTCAATTGGGACATCAGTTTGAGAGACGAAACCCTAGAACTCGAATTCAAGATGATTGGACGTCAAAAAGGTAATATCATCACTCTCTAATTGATTACAGCTTTGGATTAATGATTATAGACTCTAAGTTCATGAGATATGAGTTGATAGATTTGATAGAAAAGCATGAACGGTTATCTACTTGGGTTATTGATTTTTTGATTAAGGATATCGTTTATCTTATGGGTGATAAAGAATGGTATTTATTATAACAATTTGAGGTTTTAGAATTTATCTAGGAGTAAAAGAATGGGATTTTGGGGTGAAGAAACACCATTAATGAGGGCTATGAAGCTTTATACCGACCAAGTGTTTGATAAAAATGCCTAAGTGATCAAATATGAGAATTTTTGCGAATATGGAACCCTTTTGACTTGTATTAATATAGATTAAAGTTGAAAGGGTTGGCGAACGTTGTATACGCTCAAGAGCAGGAAGTTAAGGTACGTGAGGCTAACTCTTTATGTTTGGGAATGTTAATGATTCTCCCTACACTATTTTTCTTTTACAATGTTACTAATTGCCTCATAAATATAGTTAAGCCTATTTCCTTGAATAGTTGCAGAACTTCTATTCTCTAGCTTCATAACTCGTTCATGACTTTCATTTGAACATTGTGAGCTTAGTGCATAATCAATATAGACTAGAGTTTGATGTCCATGAATCTCAGTCTAGATTACTCAACATGTCATAAACAATAGAAGTTTTAGTTTTCATTATTAATTCATGAATACATGTCTCAATCTAGTCCTATTCAACATTCCAGTATCATTAACTCAATATGATTCAGTATTTCAGCATCACATATTGTAGTATGATTCTCTGTTCCTGAATTTAAATCCCTGAATATTGAACACCTCTAATTGGGCCTGAGGCCGTAGTTTATATGTTTTATGCATATTTGGGCCTGAGGCCGTAGTGTATTCTCTATGCATGTTTGGGCCTGAGGCCGTAGTTGATGCTTTATGCATTTTTGGGCCTGAGGCCATAGTTATGTATACGTATACTTGGGCCTTAGGCTGTAGCTTGTGCACATATATATTGGGCCCGAGGATGTAGTTTATTCAGATAAACATGTTGTTCATCATTCAGAAGAGGGAGTATTCATATCCTTACTTCCTTTATTCAGTTTAATTATCAGTTATCATTTCAGTTAACAATTATTAGTTATCAGTTTAGTTATCGGTTATCAGTTATTAGTTATTAGTTCAATTATCAGTTATCATTTATCAGTTATCAATTATCATTTTAGATTCAGTTTCAATAGTTATCATTTCAGTTATCACTTATCAATTCTCAGTTATCAGCTTAGTATCCGTTTTGACATTTATAGTTCTTTCTTTCAGTTGCTTTACATACCAGTGCAATTTAAATGTACTGACGTCTCTTTTTCTCGGGGTTTGCATCTCACGATACATGTATGATTTACAGGTTGACAATTTAGAGCGCTAGGATTCTCGTACCAACTATTTGGTGATCCCTAGTTCTTTCGGGGCATTTTCAATATTTTCAGACACTCAGTGTTTGAGTACTCCATTAGAGGCTTCATATATTAGAGTAACAGTTAGACAGAGTCACATGCATTTCATGTTAAGCAACGTTTTCTACAAATATACTTCAGATTTATGTCAGTGTTTCTGCACATTAATTTGTATAATTCAGACTTTCACTGTATCAACAAGTGTTAGTTTATCTTTCATTTTCAGTATATTATGATATCACATGTTGATTCAGTGAGCCAATTGGTTCACTCAGTCATAATAGTCAGGCACTGGGTGCCGTGTTACATCCAGGCCCAGGTTCGAGGCGTGACATTCTTCCTATTTTAGTTAACGATCTTGGGATGGCAGAAGGTCTCCAATAATACTTTCTTTTTCTATTCTTTACATGGTATCAGGGCCGTAGTTGTCTTCTAGATATAACTACAAGGTCAGTTTAGTGGTTAATTCAATTGGTTCTCTAAATGAATTTGGGTGGTTGTGCTAATGGACTGGGGATGGAGTTATTGAACCAGTCCAACTAAAAGGTATGGAAGACTTGAATGGAGTCATACCTTGTTGGTGGGGATTTGTGGGAAGTTGACAATAGGAGTAACACAATTCCTCCTGCTGACGCACCGGAAAATAGCAATGCGCACAAGAAGTGGAAGCACATTAATGCTAAGACGGAGTTTATCCTGAAGAGGTTTATCTCTCCTAATTTATTTGAACATATTATAAGATGTAAATCAACTCATTAAATATGAAGGACCCTCGATCGGCTCTTTAACAAGAAGGATAAATCTCGACCACATATTTTGGAGAATGTATTGGCTAACACCACTCAAGGTAATCTCTCCATCTTTGAGTACTTCTTGAAGGTTAAAAATCTATGTTCTGAAATTTCTCTATTAAATTCGGATGAGGCTATCTCTGAAGCACGAATAAGAAGAATTATTATTCGTGGTTTAAATATAGAATATATTCCTTTCGTTACATCGATCTAAGGATGGGTTCAACAATCATCCTTGAAAGAATTTGAGAATCTACTATCATCACAGGAGCTACTTGCCTAACAGATGGCTGGTGTATCTGTCAAAGAAGGGGAATGAAATGATCTTTCCACCGATAAGATGAACTTTAAAGGGAAATCAATAGATAGCCTACACTCTCCATCCTCAAGTGGTTCAAGCTCTCCAGGAAATAAGGGGAGTTTTATAACGGTAAGAAGCAAATAAAATGTTACCGTTGTGGCAAAGACGGACACATAAAAAGATATTGTCGAGCCAAACAAAGCAATATAGATCAAACCAAGAAAGATTTTGAAGAAGAAGAAAAAGAAGAGGACTGGGGAAAGTGCTTCGCAGCAGAGACTCGAGCAACAAATGCCAGGGATTCCATAATATTTGAAAGAGAGTGGATCATGGATTCAGGATGTGGGCACCATCTCATTGGAGATCAATCCAAATTCTCCATATTTCGTGAGTACAATGGACATGATGTCATTGTTACAACAGATAATACAATCCATAATGTGGATAAGGAAGGCACTGTTGTAATCAACGAGAAGCAAAAAGATGCTATCACCCTCAATAGTGTCTTTCATGTTCCAAGTATGAGGAAAAATCTATTTTCAGTTGCAAATGCTATAGCTGCTGGAAACTATTTGCTATTTGGCCCATGTAACGTCAAGTTCCTCCGAAATATCAAGGTGCTCAAGGGAGATGTCATTCACTCAGGTAAGAGAGTTAACGATTAATATGTCTTATCTTCCTTTAAATCATATATGGAGAAGATGAGTAGAAATGCTAGCACACATCTTTGGCATGAGACTTGGACATATTAGCATGGATAAATTAAAAGCCATGGTAAAATTGAATCTAGTAAAATGATTGCCTAACTTAAGAAATTTTGGTGGAGGAGAGGTTTATGAAGGATTATGGAAAGGCACATCGTCTTCCATTTGACATATCCCTGTCAAGGTGCAATGGCCCACTAGAACTTATTCACATTGACTTGATGGGGCCAACAAAAACTCTTTCATTCTCAAGCTATTCATATATGCTAATTTTCAATGATGATTTTACTAGATTCACTTGGGTTTATTTTGTGAAGAACTAGTCAGAAGTTTTCAATAAGTTTGTGGAGTTCAAAGAAATAGTTGAAGGCGAACTCGTTTCCAGAATATGGCGGCTATGAACTCATAATGGCGGTGAGTTCACTTCAGATGAATTTCTTTCATTTTGTCGTCCACGTGGCATTAAAAGAGAGCTCACATGTGTTGATATTCCATAACAAAATAGATTTGCTAAAAGGAAGATTCGACACTTACCTGAGGCATGTAAGAGTTGGCTTCATACAAAGAATTTACCTAGAGCCTTGTGGGCCGAAGGTATGAAATGTGCAGCGTATGTGATTAACATGATGCCATTTTCTCCAAACAATATGAAGTTTTACTATGAATTAATGTTTGGAGAAAATCCTAGATTTAAACACCTCAGTGTTTTTGGATCTATTTGTTATGTTCATATTCCGGATTCTCAATGGAGAAAGTTGGATGCCAAGGCAAGGAAATGCATCTTTGTCGAATATAAAAAAGGGATGGAAGTGCATGGCTCCTAAAACTCATATCTTTGTTGTGTCAAGGGATGTCATATTGGATGAAGTGTCTTTGTATTATGGAGCTACATTGGATGAAGCGAGTTCAAAAACCTTGAATAATAGATCTTGAAGCTTGCCTATTGTAGGTGCTTCTCTAGATAATGTAGCTGTCGAGGAGTTAAAAAAAAAGGGGAGACCTGGACCTCAACAACATGAAACTAAACAAGAAGATGATTCATGTGGTTCGGGAAGCCCAAAAAGAACTATTATCAATCTAGCTCGCTTCATAGATGAATATTTTGTCAGTAGTATTCTTGTTTCTTTGCAGGACCAATTGACGACGAAGAACCTTCCTCATTAGAAGAATCTAAAGGAGGCAAAGAGTGGTAGCTTTCTATGGATGATGAAATGGAGGCTCTGATGAAAAATCAAACTTGGAGCCTTGTACCAATTTCAAAAGATGTACAACCCATTTCTTGTAATTGGGTTTACAAAACCATAAGAAGAGCAGATGATAACATAGATAGATATAAAGAAATGTTGGTTGCTATAGGATTTTCTCAAAAGTATGGCGAATATTATGAAGACAACTTCAGTCCGGTGGCTAAGATGATCTCATTCCTAGTTGTGCTAGTCTTGGTAGCCTCGCATAACTGGAAGTTATGGCAACTTGATGTAAATAATGCTTTTTTTCTTTATATGGAGAGCTTAACAATGATATTTATTTGGAGAACCACCTGGGTATGTCTATAACTTACATCCTGATTATGTCTGCAAACTTAAGAAGGTCCTTTATTACCTCAAGCAAGCTCCACGAGGATGGTATGGTAAAATTGCTCAGTATCAACATTTTTGTGGCTGTGATGCATCACATTCAGATCCTATCTTATTTGTTAAAAACTAGGAGATTTTCATATGGTTATTCTTTTGTACATGGATGATATGATAATAACAGGAAACAATGAAGATGAAGTTTCTAGGCTTGAAGATGAGCTTTCCATAAGATCTGACATCAAGAAGTTGGGAGATCAACATCATTTTCTTGGCCTAGAGGTGATAAACATGAACAAAGGGATCTTTGTCACTCAAGAAGGATATGCCAAGAAACTTGTTGACAGGTTTGGTTTGAAGCAAAGAAAAACATGTTCTACTCCTGTTGAGATAAGTACAAGGTTAAGGCAGGACGAAGGCTCACTTCTTGCCGATCCCAAGCCTTTTCAAGATCTTGTTAGAAGAAGTCTCATGTATTTGACTATTACAAGGACATACATTGTCTTCTCGGTGGGATATGTCAGCAGATTTATGCAAAGGCCAAGAAAGCCTCACTTAGAAGCTGCAAAGAGGATTCTAAAATATATCAACTCAACATCAGATATGAGCGTGTTCTTCTAGAAGAAGAATGATTTGGTGTTAGCTGGTTATACATATACTAATTTTGGTGGTGATTTGGATGATAGAAGATCTACATCAAGCTATATTTTTCTCATTGGTGGAACAAGTGTTTCTTGGTGTAGCAAGAAGCAAGACTCAGTTTCCTTGTCAACCACGGAGGCAGAGTATAAAGCAGACGCTCTTACTGCTCAAGAATGTGTATGACTACAAAGACTTGCTGAAGACTTGCATGTACCTATATCAAAGCCAACTGTGATTGTTGAAGATAATTAAAGTTCCATCAAGCTTGCAAACAATCCAGTATTCCATGCAAGAACTAAACACATTGAGGTGGAACATCACTTTATTCAGGAAAATATTCTTGATGGAACTATGAATACTTTGGAAGTACGAAGTCAGGAGAATATTGCTGATATATTTACCAAGTCATTTTCTAAAGCTTCGTTCGAGTTCTTCCATAACAAGCTTGGAGTAGTTTCCAAAAAATCATTTAAGGGGGAGTGTGAGAAAAATAAAGTAAAATTATTTTTTTGGAAAAATATAGATTTCTCTAGAATGTCCTAGTGATGTATCCTTGATATTTATCTAGTAGACACATCTAGATGTTCTAGAATATTGTGGGAAGATAATGTTATCTATTGGACACATCTAAATATTCTAGATTATTGTGTAGAAGCTAAGGTTAATTAGATTTTTCTTGTACATATTCTAGAATATTATCTAGAACCATACTTAGAAAAGTATAAATAGGGTAGTCTTAGGAATTTGTAACTAAGCCAAAATCAAGAAAGCCTTTATTTCCTAAACATTTTCTCCTAACTAAATTCTCTCTTATCCTTTCAAGCTTCCTATTTGTTAGTTGAATCTTCCTATTTTTGTTAATGATCTTGGGCTGACAGAAGGTCTCCAATAATATTTTTCTTCTGCTATTCTTTACTATATTAATGCATACAATTCTGTTTACCATCAACTTACCATATATTACAGTTTTTGTTCAGTTGCTTCATTTCCTGCCTAACATCAACATCACAAAATATGCTTTAATAGATGAAACAAGGAGATCAGGTTACAATATTGGACCCACACTGCACCTTTGTTGATTTTGAGTGGGAACGCAAGATAAACTACCATCAATAATATATTTGTGTTATTTTTCATTCTTTGCGACTTCAAAGTTCCATTTCGAGTTTTTTCCTCAATTCTGTAGAACTATGTCAATTCCTCAAGTTAATACTGCTTTCTATTCGTTGTAATGTTTACTCTGAATAGAATAATGCTTATGTCCGGTGTAAGCGCGCACACTTCTTTATTATACTGAACGCCTTTAGCAAAATGATCTTAACTTTTTGTAGTGGAGTGTCCAAATGATGAACCATTTTAATCGTCGGAAACTAAACTTCAATGACTATAAAGTTTTCTTCGGTAGTTATGATCAAATTAAATTCCATATACAATAAAATTTTTGTATCTCTAAATTCTCATAATGATCCAGTTGCTAAGTTGCGCGGACTCTTTGTTTTTGGTACCGCACATGTCTCGACACGGGACGGGAGTGAGATATGTCCCGGATTCGATCAACTAACTTCAGATACTTGGACCTGAGTCCATCGACAAATTTAGGGGGAAAATGAGATTTTGATTTCTCAAAATTAAAAATAAAACAGATTTAAGACATGAAAAATGACATAATTTCAATATTGTAGTGCTTTTGTCTCATATTTGCTGCTTTGTGTATCAGAAAAATCAAGAATTCAAGGGGTCGTATTCTGAGTTCAGACTTCTGGTAGATAGTAGCAGTGATATAGATGGAGAGTTGGTGGAAGGCCTTAAATGACTTTCTTTTTCTCTTTATGGCTCTATTTTTTTTTTTACAATTTTGAATTTTTTTCAGCCGAACCCTGCACTCGTATCAATACCTGGATCCGCACCCTTGAATCTCAAAATATAAATTTTTCCGAATCCGACACCCGGATCCGTGCTCGTATCGAATGCACGCACTCGAGTCCGAGCGACTTAGTTCATTTGATAGGATGTAATCTGCAGTCTAATTTCCAATATTTCTTTGTTGTTAGACACTCTCTTCAAATAACATCACCCTCAAAACAAATTTTCCATGCAACATCATCATAACAAGCTTGACTGATTGAGGATTGGAGAGATTAATAATCGTACTTACAATAATTAATAAGCTTCATGACGTACGTTCTCCAGGATTCACATGACTTAGGCAACCATTTATACTGGAGATATAGGCAAACTGAACATTTACTAAAGGGAAAAAATTTAACAAATAAATACCAGATAATGATAATACTGCAACAATTCTAAGTGTGAGAACACTAGCTTACGAAGAAAGACGAGTATACTCCGAATTTTTCAGTGATGATCATAGAACCCGAACTTGAAACTAGGGGCGTGGCTAGGGAGGCGGAAGGAGGTTCTGTAAAATATTGTTACATTCAGGGGCGGAGCTAGAATACGATCTACTGGTTCGACCGAATTGAGTAGTTTTTGTCCAAACGAAGTCTTTTGCATCTTTCTCCATTTCATTCCAGTAGTGACTGACTCTAATTTACTTTTGAACCAGGGATTCTGCCCCGAGAGGTTTTCGCAAGTGCCTTCGCGGACCTCTCTCATCGCGTATTCAGTCTCTCCCGGACCCAAGCACCTAGCTTGTGGGCCGAAGAAGGATATTATGAACAATTTCCCCTCGACCAAACTGAACCTGGCAGCTTTGGTGCGCAGGGCTTTCGATTACTTGGGGTCCAATGGCAATTTTCCTGTCATCGGGTATTCCATGTATTTGTTTCTCCAATACCAACTCAAACTTGTCGAGTTTACCTCAGCATGACCTTTTTCTACCACCGAGTTCATCAGCTATACCACAGCCCCTGAGTCAAATTCATCGGAGTCGACAGACGATCCACAGTTGGCCAGTGCATCGGCCTCACTATTTTGATCCCGAGGTACGTGCTACAGAGTCCATTCCTTGAATTGGTGTAGGGTCACCTACAATTTGTCCAAGTACCTTCGTATCCATTCCTCTTTTATTCGAACGTTCTATTGACTTGATTCACGAAAAGGAGAGAGTCGCATTTGGCTTCGATCACTTCGGCCTTGACTCTTATCCAGTTCTAGACCTGCAATCACAACCCCATAGTCAATTTCACAGTTCTAATAAACTGTCTAATTATGTTACCCGCAGGTGGTTTTAATACGATACCTAGACTTGCACTTTCGCATTGGAGGCATCATCTGTGAATAGTGTCCAGATCCCCAAGCTAGCCCCAGAGGTGAGTAGAAATTCACTTTCAACCTCGGGTATCAAGGCCGGCATAAAGTCGACCACAAAGTCCGCTAAATTCTGCGATCTTATGGCAGTCCGAGGTTCGTAATCGATATCATACCCCCTAATCTCTACGGCCCATTTGTCCAACCGGCCTGAGAGCTCAGGCTTATGCATGACATTCCTCAGCGGGTAAGAGGTCACAACACAGATAGAGTGGCATTGAAAGTACAATTTTAATTTCCTAAAAGTGCTTAGTAAGGAAAACACTAATTTTCTAGGTGAGGATACCTTGTTTTGGCATCACCTAGGGTTATACTAACATAATAAATAGGAAATTGTGTACGTTCTTATTTTCGGACTAGGACACCACTTATCGCTACCTCGGAAATCGCCAAGTAGATGTACAATTGTTCTTCTGCCTTCAGAGTGTGCAACAAAGGGGGCTCAATAGATGTCTCTTGAGTTCTTCCATAGCTTGCTGGAATTCTGAAGTCCAAGAAAACAATGTTCTTCTTTTTCAATAGTGAGAAGAACTGATGACTCTTATCTGATGATCTCGAAATGAACCGGCCTAACGCGGCTATCCGCCCGGTCAGTCTTTGTACTGCCTTGATGTTTCCAACTAAGGTAATGTCATCTATGACCTTTATTTTGTCGGGGTTGATTTCTATCCCCCG
This sequence comes from Nicotiana paniculata, assembly GCA_005239505.1. Lineage (NCBI taxonomy): Eukaryota > Viridiplantae > Streptophyta > Magnoliopsida > Solanales > Solanaceae > Nicotiana > Nicotiana paniculata. The sequence continues at coordinate 52,272 of ML351477.1, read as the reverse complement.
ATTAGATACCATGAATCTGAGAAACTTTCCTGAGCCGACCTCAAATGCACACTTCTCTGGGTTTAGCTTCATGTTGTACTTTCTTAGTATGTTGAAGGTTTCCTCAAATGTTTCAAATGGTCCTCTGCTCACAGGGACATGACTAACATATCGTCAATATAAATTTCCATTGATTTTCCTATATGTTCTTTGAAAATCCGGTTGACTAGGCGTTGATATGGGGCACCAACATTCTTTAATCCGAACAGTATTACATTATAGCAACAAGTGTCGAATTTGGTTATGACAAAAGTCTTTTCTTGATTGTATGGGTCCATACGAATTTGGTTTTACTCGGAGTAGGCATCGAGAAAACTGAGTATCTCATGTCCGGCCATTGCATCGATCATTCGATCGATTTTAGGAAAAGGAAAGGAATCCTTTGGACATGCCTTGTTTAGATCCTTATAATCTACACACATCCTCAGTTTATTACCTTTTTTAGGCACTACCACTATGTTAGCTAACCAATCTGGCTATTTAAATTCACGGATGGAACCTATTTTTAGAAGTTTGGATACCACGTCCTTGATGAATGCGTGTTTGATTTCAGACTGTGGCCTTCTCTTCTACTTAACCAAATGGAACTTCGGATCCAAGCTCAACTTGTGAGTGGTTACCTCCGGTGGATCGTGTCATGTCTAGATGGGACTAGGCAAAACAATCGGCGTTAGCTTTAAGAAAATTAATGATTTTTTTCCTGATCTCGGGGGTTAACCCCGTGCCCAAGTATACCTTTCGAACTGGTAGGTGCTCGATCAATATAACTTGCTTCAACTCCTCTATCGTCGATTTGGTGGCGTCAGTGTCATCAGGTGCTACAAATAATCTCGAGACATTGTATTCGTCCTCATCATCAGCTCATTGCTCCTTCTGTTCTCCGAGCCCGGTTGAGGCTGGTGTCATTGATTGCTATTTAGTTTCTTCATTTCTGGTCGATTCCTTACTTTTTGATGTTGAAATCATAGGAACCGGGATCACTTCATCCACATCGAAAATTTCCCTTACGGCCAACTATTCTCCGTGGATTATTTTGAATCCTCCTGGAGTGGGAAATTTCAGGGCCTGGTGTAAGGTCGAAGGCACCATCCTCATGTTATGGACCCACGACCTTCCGAACAAAGCGTTGTACCTCATGTCCCCTTCGATCACGTAGAACATTGTTTCTTGGGTGGTCCCGATAGTGTTTACCGATAAAGTTATCTCACCTTTCATGGTCTCGCACGCCATGTTGAATCCATTTAATACCCTGACCGTCAGTACGATTCAATCCTATAACCCCAGTTGCTCTACGACCCTCGATATGATATGTTGGCCGAGATACCTAGATCAATCAACACATGTTTAACCCGATATTTATTGATAAGTACAGATATGACTAGTGCATCATTGTGAGGTTTTATGATGCCTTTAGGGTCTTCGTCGCTGAACAAGATAACTCCTTATGGGATGTAATCCCGAGTGCGTTTTTCTCTTGTAGTAGATACTTTAGTGCATTTTATCATCGTCCCTTAAGGTACATAGACTCCCCCAAAGGGCTCCGCTTCTGCGGAGTTGAACCTACGACATTTCCTTCGCTTCTGTGAAGTCAGCTCCCCTTCCCCTTTTCCGCATCTGCGGAATCGTGCTTGCACCTACGACTCGAAGATTCAGAAGTTTCCTCGCACATGCGACGCACCCCAGGCCAACCCCAATTCCGCTTCTACGAAGACAAGCTCGCACATGCGGCCTCGCACCAAAGATCAAAACCTTCGCAGGTGCGATCACAACAGTCCAGGTCTGCCCAGCCATGCCTTAAGTTTCAAATTCGATCCATTAACCCTCTGAAATCCACCCGAGGCCCCCCAGACCTCAACAAAATATACCAACAAGTCTTAAAACATGATACGAACTTAGTAGAGGCTTCAAATCACATCAAACAACATAAAAAACACGAATCGCACCACAATTCAAGCCTAATGAGAACTAAGAAATTCCAACTTTTACATTCGATGCTGAAACCTATCAAATCACGTCTAATTGACCTCAAATTTTGCACACAATTCATAAATGACATAACAGACCTATTAAATTTTCTGGAACCAAAATCTGTGCCCTATAATCACAAAGTCAACTCTCGGTCAAAGTTCTAAATTTCTAAAACTTTTAATTTTTCCAACTTTCGTCGATTCAAGCCAAATTCAACTACGGACTTCCGCCTCACTCTCCGGACAAACTCCGAAGTCCAAAATCGCCATACGGAGCTATCAGAACCATCAAAATTACATTCTGGAGTTGTTTACACATAAGTCAACATCCGGTCAACTCTTTCAACTTAAGTTTTCAACCTTGGGACTAAGTGTCCCAATTCATTTCGAAATATTCCCGAAACCAAACTGTCACGAACCAAATCGATAGGCCGCAACGGGCACCCGGTACCTTACTCAATCGAGTACCAACAATACGTATCTTTTTGTATCATACTACATAGGTAAATGAGATGGAAAGGCTGCCGTGAGATAACTAGAATAAAATATGAGGGAATACTCGACATAGAACGACCCAACATGTAATACAAACTTATACATATGACATACGGGCCTATAAGGACAAAATGATTACTCGTACACTGAACATAGGCCGACAAGGACATACAATCTTTCACGTACATGACATATGTCTACAAGCCTCTGAGAATAGATATATACCATAAAGGTCGAGACAGGGCCCCGCCATACCAATCAATACATGTCTAAATCATACTGACCAATTAGCAACTCCAGAGCAAATGGAGCGCACCTTTTGCTGAGCTGATAGCCTACTTGAAGGACTCTCGACCAGTCTATTGGGACTTACAGGCATGAAACGCAGCGTCCCTAAGCAAAAATGGTGTCAGTACATATAAAGTATCAAGTATGTAAGGCAGGAAAATCCGTATACAATAGACATGGAAGAAACACAGAGCAAAAGAATCAACATGTAAGTCTAAATAGCTCTGTGAATCTTGAAATATTTATAATATCATGCATATGCGTATAAATCTCATATCATGCATAGGTATATGCGTACATAACATTATCAAGCCTTTGAGGGAATTCCATCATATCATCTCGGCCACTGTGAGAAAAATCATCAACATATACCAGCTGATCAGGTGGTGGTGCGTATATAACTCCATAACTTTTTCTCATACCCCATATACATATATATATATATATATATACAAATATACATACATACATATATATACGTGTATATAATGCCATCTGGTCATGAGTCAGTGTGCATGTATAACTGAATGCAATGCATAAGAAGTGAGTTAATAAGATTTCTCGGTATGTAATAAGATCAATACGCCTTTGATTAATATCATGAAATAAACTTTATCAACTTACGTATTTTCTAAGACCCATGAAAAGACGATAGAATAATAGGATACATGGGGAATCAAGAACACAAGCACCTCTAGTATTTCTATGAATAGAGTCATTTATGAAAGTTGTGCATTTGCTCGTTTTGTTTGTATCGTATGGATCATGCCAAAAGGAAAGAAGGGATAGCCTTAACATACTTGAGTCGCTTCTCTTAAAAATTCCTCTAACCCACATCTTTTTCGAAAAACACGTAACGACGGATCAAAACAGGGAAAAATCTTTATGATATCCTTGAGAAAGATTATACTGTGTTCTCTTAGAATCGTATCTCACGCTGCTGTTACATTATGGAATCGCGTATAAATTTTTGCTGAAGCTTTTCCTCCATTACTTAGCAACCATAGCCTACCGTTTTAATGATGTAGGGAGATGTCTTATCTTTGTGGGTTGTGGGCCCCACTTGATAAGAATGATTTTTTCCCAAAATCTCCTAATTATGCCACCTAGTGCATTAACCAAAGAGCCACTTATTTGACTTGATTAAGAAGATCATTTGCTGCTACATTGGGAGGCCTTTTAGGCTTATCCACAAATTACTAATTAGCTTGCTAATCTCTCATTAAATCAATAATTAATCAATTATTTACATAATTAAGAATTATCTCAAATTACTTAAAATACTACTCACTTTTAACATACCTTATACACTTTACTATCATGGTCATGTGGTACCTTGTATGACACTACTCCATAAATATAGGGTATTATAACTTGGGCCATATTTGATCTCAAAATGTCAAACTTCGACTAAACTCATTTTCTTCGATTCTCTTACCCTCTCACCTTTACGAATTTACTTATCATTTGTTTGAAATAGCATAATATTTATAACCTCAAAATAATCTTGTCCTTGAACGGATGTCAATTATTCTTAGGATAAATCCAACTTACAATACTTCGGGATGTAACATCGTTGTAATACTGCGGAGTGTAACATCATTCCCTCTTTTGGAACATTCGTCCTCGAATGTTGACTGATGCACTTATCATTTTCATAACCTATGTATTCCAAATAATTTAGTACTCTCCTTTACACCTAGGCAACTGTTCTGTGAATAAATCCAAAGGCTAGGGAATTTCCCCTTTTAGGCCTCTTTCTCACACCACGACTTGTGGTCGGAATTCTTCCAATCTCGTAACTATTGCTACCTTTTTTCATTCAACATACACAACTCTTTCCTTGTATGTGAGCCTATGTGACTTTTCCCTCCAGCTTTTAGCCAATTTCTAGGCCTTACTTTGTGAACATATGCATAATTATGACAAGTTTCCTCTCTGGGAACATATAGGTGTACTGAAGGTCTTCGCTCGGTACTTTGTTGAACTTACGAATATTTCTATATCTTATTTCATAAACCCAGTTATCCATCCGTATGACTAAACTGCATCTAGGTAGGTCATACTATACCATAGCTCTTACTTCGTTTTGTCGTTACTGAGGTCTGCTACCAAACTCCAGGTTACTCTTGTTGCTTATCCTATATGTATAAATCTAAGTCCTGTAATGCTTCTTCATTACTGTTCATCTTAAGACTAATGGACTAATCTCATCTCATACTTTGTAACATATATCCATCCATTGTCGATTCACCTCAATGTTGATCTACAATCTACCAATGATAACTTGAAACTTCTTACGTAATACATTGCCACTAGGGCTTACGTCTCATCGGGGGATATCTGAAGTGACTTGCCTAATCCACATAGGGACGATACTATACTTCACTTCAACAACCGTATTTCATAGCATCCCAACATGATTCATCTTATGGGTGGGGGTGTTCTAATCCCGTGCTTTCCATGAAATCCTATCTATTTTTTTCTTCAAATCATTACTCAATCGAAGGCCCAAACGTCATGTTTTATCTATCAGAATTACACCCTCATTCTACTACCAGGGTAGCATTCCATCTCTTCTAAACTCTATTACTCTTAGACTCTTTTGAGTTCATTCAGGCTATACTGAGCTTTCTATAACTTAGAGAAACCATTAGCTCTCTTGTTTTCATGGGCTTAATCCTGAGGACTTATCAATTCTTGTCACCTTCTCACTCGCCCTTTCTTATCCTTACTCCTGTCTTCCTAAAATCTTGTTGCTTTACCATACTTTAGCTTGCGACCTACACATATCTATTTATATTACGCGCAACCTTCCTTCAACTTGCTTGCACCATAGATTTCCTTGTGTTATTCTGGAACATCAATCGAGATATCACATCATCTCTAACTCCTCTTTACTCTATTAACTAGACCTCTCAGTACCTAGAAACCTTAGGCTGGAATATATGCCACTAACGACGCTGCTATCATTCCTGGATACTGAATCCCAGCGTTTTGAGCCTTCTATCCGAAGTATGGACTATTCACGACCTTCTGTATTTGAGTATCTCGTACGTTGTTCACCTTTACCTTACTTACCTTAAAATCTCGCATCACGTCTTCTATCTCCTTCATGACCTCTCTTCCACATAGGTATAATTGACATCCACAACTTGAAGCTCTATTATAATACTTGCACCTCTGGTGCATACACAATCTGGTGGAAGTTCATAATGACTTCTTATGAGGCTGGTGCTCTTCTAACTGGCTTTATCGTAGAGCCATTATAGAATATGATTATTGTACTATATCTCTTGTACCTATGATATTAAGAGTGATTCTGCAATGTTCTCAATCACGATTTCTATAATTTTCTGGGTCCAATAATCAAACTTCTGATTTACTAAGTTGATGTAACTCTTTAGTTTCCTCTTCCCTATGATCAGCCTTTATGTAGGGTTAAGCTATCTTCCGATATGCGACTCATGGTATTAGTTATTACTTTAGCCTTTCATGGACTCTATGGAATATCCATGATACAATCTTCTAACAATTCAATCCTTTGCCTATGACCTAGACTCAATTATTTCTTTTAACTTATACCAGAGTCTTCTAAGGCTGTATGATTGTCAACATATATTCTGCATGGATAATACTCTGAAATCTTAAGTGCATTCATAACGTAACTAACTCTGGATCATTGATCGAATAATTTATTTTGTTCCTTCTCAGCTTTCTTTTACACGTAATCTATTACTTTTCCTAGTCTTTCTGCCCCTTGTTGCATGCATAGTTAGCTTATCTTAGTTCCTATGCATGCTAGATTTTTGTGCAACGCATATGATCTAGACTATTACTTTTGGTTTTACATCCCGCTCATTAGCCACGATAGGTGCCACTTTCTTATGGAGTGCATACAATGTTGTAGTGAGACTGCTATTACAAGACCATTTATTCTTCAAGTTACTATGCTTAGGTTGAAGTCTTCTTCCTTATTTCTTCAGCTAGTCTTTCGTTGTAGTACTTAGGGAAGACCCTCTAACTCTTGTAAAGCTGCGAGCGTATTACATCGTATACCCGATGGAATTTTCGACGTTCGTACTCACCTGTAATTATCTTTAGTTACTTACCTCCACACTCATGTGCTCGCACGATTGCTTCTAAACTGAAGTTTTGACTGTCTTCCTAATGGGACTCTCTTTTATTTCCGTAACACTCATACGGTACCTTTAACTACCCTAACTCCTATCTGAATATTTCTCAAGGGTCACGATGTCATATCTACGAGACTAAATTCTCTATGTTGGGGTTCACTATGTTTATCTTACACGATATGTTGGTTTATTTGTATCCTCTTGTCTAGCCATAACTAGGCTCTTCCTGAATCAACTACTAACTACTCGTTGGCCCATTCTCATATCAATATTCTGCGTAATCTTTCTTGGGTTATTTCCGTTGTCTTAACTTACGTCTCGCACTGGCTCCTTATTTATTAAAAATATCTCGAGCAGGAACCCTTCCTTCCTCTCCTTGACGTCGTGTTTGCATAATGTTCTGGAATTGTAGCATATTTGTAGGCTTTGAATAAGTGCAATCTCATCCCTTTTATCATTTTTATCGCATTCTTCCTTTACCATTCCATAGTTATTAGAACTACTTAATTCTGACTTTATGCCACATCATTCCATAGTCCCCTCTTTAGGGGAGTACTAAGATTTAGAGCTACGACGATCTACCTATAGATGTTTTACCTCTTCATTTGGCGTCTTTTAACATCATCGATGAACCTTACCTGCCTTGCGGTAATCCTTTTGTACCAAAAATAACAAAATTCCTTACTCACAAGGATGACACTTAGTGTAACTGGCACACATAGTCCTTTAAGCTTAACTTTTCCCACATTACTTGCTTTAAGGAAGCGTCTCCTTGAATGGCCTTTAAAGGTTATTCTTTTGTCGTCAATTCTATTTTCGCTGAAACGCAATATGAAATTCTCATGATGCAGACTATTATCAAATCATTCTGTCCCTAATTGATGTTTAATTTATCTTGTTCACCAGCCCATACTGATTTCTATTACTCTGTGGTCTAACTTTTCCTTCTGGTAATCACGTTAGAATCACGAACTTATTTGTCGAAATGAGGATATGACTTTATGGCCTATACTCTTTTGTTGTCTCAAGGCCTGTCACCTCTCATATTTTTCTTCCCTTGACTATAGATTCCGTAATACTGTCATTTTTTGATCTACCGTTGTCATCCATGTATCACATCTTACTCATAATGCTTCATTAACTCTCTTCTTATTTCCCTGCTAACATTTCTGTCTATCACTTTATTCTGAAACTTCAACAAGACATTATTTTGCTTTTATATCCCCTTGCTCCATCCATTGTCTCTTCGGGTTGCCTAACATTCTCTCTCTACTAGTGACGGGAGCCACACTAAGGTAATATTTATCCCTTCCAGGTTTCCAGTGCCTATCTTTGTAATTTTTTTGAACATTCTAGTATTTTTATCTAGCTATACTATCTAGAGTGCACCAGTTGGGTGTCTCACAAGGAGATCTGTTAGCACATTTGCAATATCATTCGAAAATGTCAACTAACACAAACAATTCATCCACCATTTTGGGTTACTCTAACCCCATCGGATCATGATATCCTATCCTTCTCTTAAACTAATTCTGTTAGCTCTCATAGGGTATAACTGCGATGGGTGTGGACAATTGTACATACCTCTGTTACTGTTGAAGGTAACTCAAAATGCTTATATCTCTCTTCCTGAATTGTAGATAATGATCATCTTCACTAACTGGTACCTCATACCTTTCTTCACCTTACTTCTTTTACTTGTTGAAACTTATACCTTCTGATTGTCTCATTGTGTTTTACCATATGGGTGGATATATATATTCATGCCTTAGGGCTCCTTAACAAGAAGCTTACATGTATTAGTACACACATGATCTGCTGAAAATCTTACATTTACTCATCATAAGTATCATGCAAAATCGAGTTCCTCTGACTCAAATCTTCCACATCTGCATGCAATCTCTTACCAATTGTCTTTCTAGATATAGGTATCGTTGTATTATGAATAAGATAGAGTTTAATAGTTTGATTTCTTACAACTGAAATCCACCACACGATCTAGAGTAAGAAGAAAAAGTGACAGTACTAAATGTCTTGTATCCTCCTGCTTATAAGTGTGGTGCACAACACACCCATAAACAAGACTCTACTAGGCACGACTTGTAGACTCCCTAGAATAAAACTGCTCTAATACCACTTTTTTCATGACCCAAACCGATGGGCCGCGACGGGTACCCGGTACCTTACTCAACCGAGTACCAACATAATGTATCTTTTCGTATCAAACTATCATAGGTAAATGATACGAAAAGGCTGTCGTGAGATAAGTAGAATAAAATATGAGGGAATACTCGACATAGAATTACCCAACATGTAATACAAACTAATACATATGATATACAAGCCTATAAGGCCATAATGATCACTCTTACACTGAACATAGGCTGACATGGTCATACAATATTTCACGTACATGACATATGTCTACAAGCCTCTAAGAGTAGATAAATACCATAAAGGTTGAGATAGGGCCTCGCCATACCAATCAATACATATCCAAAGCATACTGACCAAATAAGCAACTCCGGAGCAAATGGAGCGCACCAACATCTTCAGCTGAGCTGATAGCCTACTTGGAGGACTCTCAACCTGTCTATTGGGACATGCGGGCATGAAATGAAATGTCCCAAGCAAAAGGGACGTCAGTACAAATAAAGTACCGAGCATGTAAGGCAGGAAAAGCCGTATACAATAGACATGAAAGAAACATGGAGTAAAAGACTCAACTTGTAAGTCTGAATAGCTCTGTGGATCATGAAACATTTATAATGTCATGCATATGCGTATAAATGTCATATCATGCATAGGTATATGATTTCATAACATCATCAAGCCTCTAAGGGCATCCCATCATATCATCTCGGCCACTGTGGGAAAAATCATCAACATATACTAGCTGATCAGTTGGTGGTGTGTATATAATGACATAACCTTTCATCATACCCCATATACATATATATATATATATATATATATATATATACGTATATAATACCATCTGGTTATGGGTCAATGCGCATGTATAACTGGATGCAATGCATAAGAAGTGAGTTAATAAGATTTCTCAGTATGTCATTAGATCAATACGCCTTTGATTAATATCATGAAATAAACCTTATCACCTTATATATTTTCTGAGTCCCATGAATAGACGATAGAATAATAGGACACATGGGGAACCAAGAACATATGCACCTTTAGTGTTTATATGAATAGAGTCATTTATGAAAGTTGTGCATTTGCTCGTTTTGTTTGTATCGTATGGATTATGCCAAAAGGAAAGAAGGGATAGCCTTATCATACCTGAGTCGATTCTCTTATCAATTCCTCTAACCCACGTCTTTTGTGAAAAATACGTAACGGCGGATCGAAGTAGGAAAAAATTCGTATGATATCCTTGAGAAATATTGTACCGTGTTCTCTTAGAATCGCATCTCACGCTGCTGTCACATTATGGAATCTCGTATGAATTTTTGCTGAAGCTTTTACTCCATTACTTAGCAACCATAACCTACCATTTTAATGATGTAGTGAGAGGTCTTATCTTTGTGGGTTGTGGGCCCCACTTGATAAGAATGAATTTTGCCCAAAATCTCCTAATTATACCACCTAGTGCATAAACCAAAGAGTCATTTATTTGATTTGATTAAGAAGATCACTTGCTTCCACATTGGGAGGCCTTTTAGGCTTATCCACAAATTCCTAATTAGCTTGCTAATCTCCCATTAAACCAATAATTAATTAATTATCCACATAATTAAGAATTATCTCAAATTACTTAAAATACTACTCACTTTTAACATACCTTATACACCTTACTATCATGGTCATGTGGTACCTTGTATGACACTACTCCATAAATATGGGGTATTATAGCTTGGACCGTATTTTATCTCAAAATGTCAAACTTCGACGAAACTTATTTTCTTCGATTCTCTTACCCTCTCACCTTTACGAATTTAATTATCATTTGTTTGAAATAACATAATACTTATAACTTCAAAATAATCTTGTCCTTGAACTGATATCAATTATCTTACGACAAATCTAACGTACAATACTACAGGATGTAATATTGTTGTAATACTGCGGAGTGTAATAGAAAACAACTACCCCGTCAAGTCACATACTTGAGCATAGGAAAAATAGTAATGGGGGAACGTGCCTAAAATACTCAAAATGACTGGTCGGGTCTTTACACACTACAATCCTCCTTTGTAGTGCATGGTCTCTGACGTGTCCAAAGATCATTAAGTTGTGGGAGTAATCTCCTCTTGAGTGCTGAAAAATTATAATCAACAAATTGTCCATCCAAAACTTGCTTTTTTGAGAGTCACGTCGAATTAACTGAAAATATTCACTGTCATAAATTATCAAAAATAAAAAATGATAGATATAATACAGAAAACATAAATCCATGTATCATGCATAATAAAAATGCGTTCAAATATCATAGTGCATATGAAATATGTTTGTGGTCGCATATATTTCACATGTATATTGAATCATATACATAATGAAGATTTTCAATGTAGAGAAATATTGAGAGATACTAACTAGCGGCTTCTATGAAACGTTTTGTGAAAATGTGACCACGCTTAAGCAATGCCATTCTTGAAGGAAGTACTTCGCGCTTGATGAAATTTTTTGTGTAATCATTTGTTATCAAAGGCTATTGTAATGAGCCGGTCGTTCATTTTGAGTGTTGTAGCCCCGTTACCTCATTTACTGCTTATTTATGCTCAAGTGTGGTTATATGACTTATCGGGGTAGCTGGTTTTGGTTCCGGGAATTTTTCGGAATGAATTGTGACACTTAGTCCCAATGTTAGAAGCTTAAGTTGAAAGAGTTTACCGGATGTTGACTTATACGTAAACGACCCCGAAATAGAATTTTTATGACTTGGACAGCTCCGTATGGTAATTTTGGACTTAGGAGTGTGTTCGGATATTTAATTGGAAGTCCGTAGTGGATTTTGGCTTGAAATTGCAAAAATTGGAAAGTTAGAAGTTTGGAAATTTGAGAAGTTTGACCGAGAGTTGACATCGTGGATATCAAGCTTGGATTTGGTTCTGGAAATTGGAATAGGTCCGATGTGTCATTTATGATTTGTGTGCAAAATTTGAGGTCAATCGAAATTGATTTGATACATTTCGGTATCAATCATAGAAGTTGAAATTCATTAGTTTTTATTAGGCTTGAATTGGGGTGAGATTCATGTTTTTGATGTTTTTAATGTGATTTGAGGTCTCGACTAAGTTCGTATCATGTTTTAGGACGTGTTGGCATGATTGGTTAAGGTCCCGGGGCCTCGGATGGATTCCGAATGGTTAATGGATCAAAAGTTAGACTTAGGCAAATTCTAGCATTTTTCCTACTGGTGTGATCGCACATGCGAAGGTTTTGATCGTAGGTGCGAGGCCGCATGTGCGCAAATAGAATCGTAGAATCGGCCTGGAATGATGCTGGGCAGTGCTTGCAGGTGCAATGGTTTTGTCCGCACCTGCGAGGTTGCAAAGCCGAAGTGGTGATCGCAAAAGCAGAAAATGGGAGGGGGTAGATGGCTTCGCAGAAGCAAAGGTTTTCGCGCAGGTGTAACTCCACAGAAGCGGGGTCTGGTCTGCAGAAGCGAAGGCATGACCTCAAAGGGGGGATCACATAAGCGATGGCCATCTGCAAAAGCGGAACCACAAGTGCGGTAATTATTTTGCATAAGCGAAACCCTTAGGCAGTATACATTTCAAAGGGTCCGCGACTTTCTCATTTTTTGACCTTTAAAGCTCGGTTAGGGGCTATTTCTAAGAGATATTTCACGGGACTTCTTTAGGTAAGTCATTTGTGTTAACTTTTATCCAATAAAATTGAATTATCATTGAATTTTTCGACTAGTTTACGTGATTTTAAGGTGTAATTGGGAATTTTGGACTAGGGATTTAAAAATAAGAATTGGGGATTTGAGTGACGAGTTGATGTCGGAATTTGGTAAATTCGATATAGTTGGAGTCGTGGCTGAATGAGCGTTCGTATTTTGTAACTTTTATCGGATTCCAAGATGTGATCCACAGTTTTGACTTTTGAGTTGAATTTTTGATTGTGATTAGGAACTTATCATTTTTCATATGGAATTGATTCCTATAGCTTGTGTTGATTGTAGCAAATTATTTGGGGCTAGATCTGAGGCGTTCGGAGGCCAATCCGCAAGGCAAGGGCTTATCAGAGTAGATAGTTGCACAGTTTGAGGTAAATAACACTTCTAAACTTGGTTGTGAGGGTATGAACCCTGGATTACGTGTTATGTGGTTGTTGTGGAGGTGATACACATGCTAAGTGACGGGCGTGGGGGCATGCACGGTAAAAATTATGACTCAATTGATTCCGTGGAGCTGTCGAGTCAAATAATCTTGTCATTCTCCATATATTCCCCATTTAATAGAGAAATTGAGTTGTGACTCATATTAGAAATTACACTTAGGCTATATGATGACATTATGGAGACCCACAAAGGTCGTGTTTCTATTGAATTACTTTCTTAATTTGCAATTATGTACTCAGTCATATCCATCATTTTCATATCATATCTCAGTCTCTATTGCCATTTATTGATACACCATATCATCATGTTGGGCTAATCTTCATGACATTGTGAGCCTGAGAGACTGGAGAGATTGGTGACTGAGTGAGGCTGATGGCCTGATTGTGAGGATATTTATGGGATCGGGTTGCACGCCGCAACAGGCTTTACTAATTCATGCCATGATTGGCTTATTATAGTGCTACGGCTAGATCTGCCACTCCATAGTCTGCACACCTATAGTGAGCGCAGGTACCTACTGAGTGTAAGTGCGAGAGCGAGTACCGAACGATTGGGAGGATTGAGTGACTGTGAGGAATGAGTAATTGTGAGGATGGAGTGAATGGAAGGACTGGGTGATTGATACTCTGAGAGTATGCATATGATTCAATCACTGTTGTGTATTTCAGTTGGAATACATAACTGACATGTAGATATCGAGATGTATCATTCCTCATTTCAGTTACACTTGGCCTATTTACCTGTTTGAGCTTTCAATTGTTGAACTTGGAAGCATGTATATATTTCTGTATTGTTATTTCTATATTTGGACTGTACCTGTTGAGCTCGTCACTACTTTCAGCCTAGAGGTTAGACTTGTTACTTATTGAGTTGGTTGTACTCATACTACACTCTGCCCTTCGTGTGCAGATCCAGGTACTTCCAGCCATGTTGGTCACTGATTTCAAAGTTTTATCAGTTCAGAGATTCTCGAGGTAGCTTCTTTGTCGTCCGCAGACCTTGACTCTCCTCCTTTATCTTTTAGTTTTTATTATATTGTTCTATCTTCCTAGATAGTATGTTAGAACATGTTATTCCATAAATGCTCATGTACTCAGTGGCATACGGGTTTTGGGGAAATGTTGTATTTAGTTGTAGTATTTTGTATTAGTAATCATGAGATTTTACTCTTAAATTTATTTTCTTAGATTTCAAAGTTTAAAGTGCGTGATTTATTATGATTGTAGGCTTGCCTGGTATTGCGATAGGCGCCATCACGACATGTGAGGTTTGGGTCGTGATAAGTTGGTATTAGACCCTAGGTTACATAGGTCTCACGAGTCATGAGGGATTTAGTAGAGTCTTGAGGATCGGTACGGAGACGTTTGTACTTATCTTCAAGAGGCTGCCGAACCCTTAGGAAAATTTCGCTTTCTTGTATTCGGGTCGTGCGAAATTGTTAATTCCGGGAACTAAACTTCTTTTATTCTATTCTCTCATAGATGGTGAAGACACGTGCTGCTAGATCGGGTGGACGACCACCAGTACCACCAGCTAGGGCCACGAGATTCCGAGATTGTGGTGGGGGACAAGGTGCAACTCGTACAACAGCTAGAGTAGCACACGTAGACCCACAGTTGCTCCAACTCAGGAGCAGATTCCAGATGTAGTTATGTAGTTGAGTTAGTGGGACCAACTCAGGCACCGACTATGTCTATTGTGATTCCAAGCCTTTAGGAGGCTTTGGCCCAGATATTGAATGTTTGCACTGGCCTTGCTCAAGCGGTTTCAGCTCAGACCGCACTAGCCACTTCTCAGGCCGGGAGAGGTACTCATACTCTCGTTGCCCATACTCTAGAGCAGGTGGTGCAGGGGCATCATATATCGAGGGTACTACCAGCCCAACCAGTTGCAATTGCTCAGGACCAGGTGGGTCCCTTTATGAGTGATGAGGAGCATAAGAGACTAGAGATATTTGGGAGACTCCAACCCCCATCATTAAGTGGAGCTGAGTCAAAGGATGCTCAGAACTTCTTGGATAGGTGCCAGCGGATTCTTCGCACAACGGGTATTCAAGAGACTAGTAGAGTCTCCTTTACTACTTTTCAGCTATCAATGGTTGCCTTCAGATGGTGGGAAGATTATGAGAGGAGCAGGCCAGTCGGTGCATCACCACTTTCATGGCATAAGTTCTCCATTTTCTTCTTGGAGAAGTTTGTGCCACAGACCCGCAGAGAAGAGTCGCGTAGGCAGTTCGAGCAGCTACGCTAAGAAGGCATGTCTGTGACCCAGTATGAGATGAGGTTTTCTGAGTTGGCTTCTCACGCAATTTGTATGGTCCCCACCGAGAGGGAGAGGATTAAGAGGTTCATTGATGGCCTCAACAATCAGTTGCATTTTGTTATGACTTTGGAGAATGTATAAGGTGTTAGGTTTGATGAGGTGGTTGATGTTGCTCGGTGACTAGAGTTGGTCCGCAATTAGGAGCGTGAGGAGAGGGAGGCCAAAAGTGCTCATGGTTCAGGTGGTTTTCGTGGTGCTTCTTCTGGGGGTCAACTCTACCACAACAGGGGTCGTCCTTATAGGCCCGTTCAGATGGCTCATCGGTTCATCGTGGCGCATCAACTAGCCATGGTTCACAGCACTTGCCCAGGGCAGTCATCTCTCAGTGCTCTCCCAGTTCAGAGTTCATCCCATGCTCCATCAGTTCAGGGTTCATCTGTACCAGGTCATTCTAGCAGTTATTCTGGTTCTTGGGGTCCGATTTAGCCCCCACCACCACCATGGAGGTGATTTGAGTGCGGGGAGTTTGGACATGTGTGGAAATAGTGTCCCCGTCGTTTGGGAGGTCCAGTTCAGCAGAGGGGTCAGGCTATCACTTCCGCACCAATTACTTCTCCACCTGCCCATCCAGCACGGGGTGGGGCACATGCAGCTAGAGGTCACTCTAGAGGGGCAGGTCGATCAAGCTTGATTTTATGATATTCCTGCCAGGCCAGAGACTGTTGCTTCAGATACAATGGTTATAGGTATTGTTTCAGTGTGCCACAAAGTTTCTTCCACATTATTTGACCCTGGTTCTACTTACTCCTATGCATTATCCTATTTTTCTCGTTATTTGGATATGCCTCATGAGCCCTTAATTTTACATGTTCATGTATCTACACTGGTGGGCGATACTATTGTTGTGGACAGTGTGTATCGGTCGTGCATAGTGACTATTGGAGGATTGGAGACTAAATTTGATCTTTTATTACTTAGTATGGTTGATTTTGACGTAATTTTGGGTATAGGTTGGTTCTCTCCATGTCATGCTATTCTAGACTGTCACGTTAAGACCATAATGTTGGAGATGCCGGGGTTGCCAAGGATTGAGTGGATAGATTCCCTAGATTATGTTTCCAGCATAGTGATTTCTTATTTGAAGGCCCAACGGATGGTTGAGAAGGGGTATCAGTCATATTTGGTGTTTGTGAGGTATGTTGGGTACTGATACTCCTACTATTGGTTCTGTGTCGGCAGTGCGAGACAACCTGGATGTGTTTTCTGCAGACCTGTCAGGTATTCCACTCGACATGGATATTGATTTGGTATTGACTTGGTGCCGGGCACTCAGCCCATTTCTATTCCCCCGTATCATATGGCACCAGCAAAGTTGAAGGAATTGAAAGAGCAGCTTCAGGAGCTTCTTGATAAGGGGTTTATTAAGCCTAGTGTGTCGCCTTGGGGCGCACTTGTTCTATTTGTGAAGAACAAGGATGATACTACGCAGATGTGCATCAATTATAGGCAGTTGAACAAAGTTACAATCAAGAACAAGTATCCTTTGCCGCGAATTGATGATTTATTTGACCAACTTCAGGGAGCGAGGGTACTATCAAAGATTGATTTGAGGTCTAGGTATCACCAGTTGAAGATTCGGGACTCGTATATTGTGAAGACAACATTCAGGACCCGCTATGGTCATTATGAGTTCCTTGTGATGTCTTTTGGGCTGACCAACGTCCCAACAACATTCATGCATCTGATGAATAGTGTATTTGAGCCATATCTTGGCTCGTTTGTCATAGCATTTATTGATGGTATCTCGGTGCACTCACGTATCCAGGAGGAGCATGCACAACATTTGAGAATTATACTACAAAGGTTGAGGGAGAATAAGCTTTATGCCAAATTCTCCAAGTGTGAGTTTTGGCTCAGTCCGGTGGCGTTCTTGGGGCATGTGGTGTCCAGCGAGGGGATTGATATGGATCAGAGGAAGATAGACGCGGTTCAGAGTTGGCCTAGACCATCTCCAGCTACTGAGATTCAAAGTTTTCTCAGATTGGCTGGATATTGTCGTCGCTTTGTGGATGGTTTCTCGTCCATTACAACGACTTTGACCAAATTGACCCAGAAGAGTGCTCTATTCAGCGATCAGATGAGTATGAGGAGAGAATTCATAAGCTCAATGTCGCGCCCCTCTTTCCCTCACGGAGTCCGGGTTTTCGACATTTTTGAGACAACTCCCTTCCTTTTGGGATGGGATATGGGATTTGAAGAGTCGCCACCTAACGGTTTAAGGTGCGTTAGGTCACCTAGAGCAATTAACTCATGAAACTAGTTTGCATCACCAGAGATCAGGTAAGGTCTAGAAAATACCTTGAGGGGAAGGTGCTAGGAACCCCTCGAGGTCCACAACGTTGGTTTCCGGCCGAACTTAATTAAGCGAATTAGTATTTAAAGAAAAAATAGATCAATTTAGACAACTATTATTTAAAACAGAAATTAAAGGGGTCCTAAATTTTTTATCCTATAAGATCATTTATATGCAATACGTGGTAACTTTCCTCGGGTTGGGGTGCTACACATAGTATTAGCGCACATGTCATCATCTCCTTCATTACCTAATTACTATCTTTCAGTCGTTACTTAAGCGTTCTAGTAGCTTCTAACTCGTGCCTTGTGCGTGCACTACCCGTCCCTTACCTATGGTCCCGGAGGTGTTTAGGACCTCTATTTAAGGTGATTCTAGACTCACCTATGTTGCTTAAAGTGAGAAAACTAAGCGACAAACAAAATTCAAGGAGGACTGTCACATAAAGAGCAAATAGGGGGCTCATTTTAACCTCCACAAGTAAACAAAACAAATGCCCGCTATTCAAACAAACAATCTTTTAAGATCCTATAGGCAGGATATCTAGATGAGCATAAACAGAATATATAATAGCCTTATTAAAGCGAGCAGTGGTACCTATCAGTTTGCCTACTGATTTTGTTAAAAACCCTGAATCTGGGCAAATTTCATGCAGTACTAAATCACAGTTCTTTTTTAGCCCCAGAATTCCTATAAGTTTGCCTAAGTGATAACCAGAACAGAATCCTATAGGCATGGTATCTACAACTGTTAACTCCTATAGGTATGATTTCTAAGTTTTAGAACGGATTTGTTTATTTCCTATAGACATGCTTTCTAGTTTACAGAATTAGTCAACTCCTATAGGCATGATTCCTAATTTAGTCAACTCCTATAGGCATGATTCCTAATTTACAAAATTAGTTAACTCCTATAGGCATGATTTCTAATTTACAAAATTAATTAATTCCTATAGATATGATTTCTAGGTGTTGAAACTGATTTATTTGTTTCCTATAGACATGCTTTCTACATTTGAAAACTAATTTCACCATATAGGCATGACATCTAAATTTACTTTTATGTCTCCTATAGGCATGACATCTATGTGAGCAGGAACTTTAAACAAATCTCCAGGAAAGTGTATTAAGTTACACAAATAAGATCATATATACATGATCTCTAATGCACATTGCGATTTGAAAATATACATAAAACATGGGTTCTTGATGTAGAATTGATAAACGACTTATAAACAGGATTTCTAGAATGCAAAGTATGAAACTTCAGATTTCAAACGGTGAGGCAAGATCCTATGGGCATGATTTCTAATGGTATGCACATAAAGAATCACCACAACAACCTATAAGCATGATTTCTACCCGAACCTGACAAAGATATATAACAATCCCTCCCCATCTTTTACTAATAACCCCGTATCTATTTTTACAAAGATTATTACATTATTACAAACCAATATGCATGAATTACACAAAGTTATTCATTACACTATAGAGAGCCTTAGCAGTCCCAACATCAACCTGGAAGCCAGGCCTTCAAGCAAGCAAGTCTGATGTCCACAAGTAGTCCATCCATAATACAAAAAAATGGGCTTCTGGTGTGTCAAAGTTCCCAAGGGCCTCAGGGACCCCGGGCAATGCTCACACCAGAACCTTTCTCGAAGAAACAGTTGTAAAAGATTGGAAGGCCAGCCCTAGTGTGTTAGAGTTCGGAGGAGTCTCATGGACCCTAGAAAGTGCTCACACTGGGGGTAGTAGGACCCTAGATAACTAAGAGTAGAAGTTTGAAAATAGTATATAAGGGTAGGGGATAGTTTTTAAAAAAAGCAGTTTGATTTTCAGAAGTGAATAGGTTCAGACCACATGGTTGCAAATAGAATTGGGTCAACAAATAATTCCATAGTTTTAAACAGATTATCATTTATTCAGACTAAGTATTCATACTGGTATTTGAAGTGATTTACAAAGAGAAGGGGCACTTTGAACTAACAACAGGATTGGCTACACATATTTATAGTATCTAAACATGTTCAAAGTAGGAAAAATTTATAGCTGAATCAAACAACATTGCTGAAGATTACTCAGTTCATTAATTACCACTAGGTGAGGCCATATAGGCATGTACTAAACAGAAACATGCTGAAGTTTGAAGTGTCTAAACAAACAAACACATAGAACAGGAACCAAAGCACATTAGTCTAGAAAGAGGTAAACAGAAACCACATATCAGATGGAAACATGCTAAGGTGAGCACACAGAACATAGTAGGTTGACATGAATTGAGGCATGCTAGTTGAGAGAGAAATAAACAGGAACTATATGGAAAACAGAAACATATCGAGGTTTGAAACACATTATTCATATAACTCACATGGAACAACACAAGATAATAAGAACTAACACATAGTAGTTGAGAAAGAGATGATCAGGAATCATATATCAAAAGAGAAGCATGATGAGGTCTATAATAAACTGACTATATGGCATATAAAGCAGAACATGATAACATAAATTGAGGCATACCAGTTAAGGAGATAAAAAACAGGAAGGTGAAGAAAATTGGAATCCCAAGAGTCCAGTGTAGCAAATCAAAGAACTTAAGTTGTGTGAGTGTAAGTATGCAAGTAAAAGTTTGTGTGTATTAGTGTGTGCTTGTAAGGGTAGGTGTGTGTGTAGGAGTTTTTATCTGTCCTTAAAAATCAGAATGGTGAAAGGTTTATATAGCATTCAACAGAGTAAAACAAATAAGGTGGGAAAATCAAGAGTTCACAAATAAGGTATGAAAATCAATCAACCCGTAATTAAGGCTAAACCCAATCAATTAATAAGACAGAATCCGGGGAAATATCACTTAAATTGGAGGGAATCTCATACAAAATCAGTTAGCAAGCAGGATTGAAGTTAAACAAGGTAAGCAATAAATTTAAAGACACTTTATAGGTCGGTCAAGGTAATCAATACCTAGAAATTAAGCCAGCAACATAATTAAGGGAGGCAATACCAATTATGAGTCATATATAAGGAAAGAATAAATAAAATCTTTCAGAGCGATATCAATTTCAAAAGAAACACAATTTCAGACCCTAATTAAGCACGTAAATCAATTAATTAGTTAACTTAACATAGCCAAAGTGAACGGGCAAGAATAGTGAGATAAATAATCGAATAATGGAAAACCTTAAGCATATCAAAACACAGATATAAAACTCAAGCAAAGAAATTAGTCGAACAGTAAAGGAGAAAGGCCAGAGTTGAGCATTTAAATATTTTTTTAAAACATTTGCAGAAACCCTATTGAGAATCAAAACCCTAGCTTTAGGAAAAAAATGAAATCGGTTGATAATAGTGGTAAAAACGAAAGAATCTTAAAGAAAAACTATTAAACAAACTCCAAACACTTCAGATCTAAAGAGATCTGAACCTATTTGCCCAGAAATAGGTAGGTTTGTAGAAAAATAAGCAGAGGTAGAAAAATCGAGTTTTAGACCGGAGATTTGAAGCCATGAAAACAAAACAAAAATAATACGCACAAACAATAGGTGAATACAGACGGACTCACCAAGATACAGAGGGACTCGAACCAGGTCTGTTCAAATCTCTTCGAGATTCCGTCAAATAAAATGGAAGTCGAACACCCAGTAGAGATAGGAGACCAAATAAGGCCTAAAATTGAAGGAATAAACCATGAATCGAAGGGGGTTCAGGTGACGGCGGGTTAGGGTTAGGGGAGGTTGAGAGAGAAGAGAAGAGGAAGGGATTTAGGGGGCGGCGAATTTTTAGAAATTAGTAGGGTTTGGGGGTTATGGGTTAATTAAAATAGTAAGAAATATCCTGGATTGTTGATCTCTGAGATCAACAGCCAGGATTCAATATGGGGGTTGGGCGGGTTTAAAGAATTGGGTTATGGGTATTGGGTTAGTTTATGATTTAATTGGGTTGGGGGTAGTGATTTGGGATAAGGTCTGAAAGTAAAGAAGCTATATGTTAAATACCCAATTAATTTGATAAAATAATTTATAAAAATAGCTAATAAATGATAAAAATGCTATTTATGCATGAAAAGTGATTAAAATAATTACTTAACATTATAAGAATATAAAAGATCATTTTCTTGTAAAATAAAGTAATTATGCCCATATGGGCTATTATTGCAAAGTTATTGCAATTATAACCTAGAAAAATGTAAATACGACTGTTCAAGAAACAATTAGAGTTAAATATAGATATAAATGATAAAATTAAGCGATAAAATTATCATAAACCATTTGTGATGCAATTAGTAATTATTTATATAATAGAGCTACTGGGATAAATTAATTAAAAATCCTTTAAAAAATGCAGAAATTATGGAAAAATATTAGTTGATGCTCATGCATTGTTCTGAAGATATATATGTATTTTTGAAAATAATATAGGGAAAAATTGGATATCAACACTCAAGACTAGCTTGACCACAACTCATATTCTAGTTTTTCCTTCAGTGTCAGGCTCTTATAGATTATGTTGTGATGCTTATCGGATTGGTATTGAGTGTGTCTTGATGCAGGAGGATAAAGTGATTGCTTGTGCTTCATTCCAGTTGAATCCCCATGAGAAGAACTACCATGTTCATGATTTAGAGTTGGCAACCATCGTTCATGTATTGAAGATTTGGAGGCATTATCTCTACGGTGTGTCTTGTGAAATATTTACGTATCATCGGAGTCTCCAACACTTGTTCAAACAAAAGGATCTAAATTCAAGGCAACAGAGATGGTTGGAGATGCTAAAGGACTATGATATCACCATTCTGTATCATCCCGGGAAGGCCAATATGGTGGCCGATGCCTTGAGTATAAAGACGGTGAGTATGGGTAGCCTTTTATTATTCATGTCAATGCAGACCGCTTTGCATCAGATGTTCAAGCCTTGGCCAATCAGTTTATGAGATTAGATATTTCGAAGCCTAGTAGGGTTCTAGCGTGTGTGGTTTCTCGGTCTTCCTTATATGAACTCATCAGAGAGAACTAGTATGATGACCCCCATTTGCTTGTCCTTAAGGACACAGTTCAACACGTGATGCCAAGTAGGTTACTATTTGAGATGATGGGGTGTTGCAGATGCAAGGTCAGATTTGTGTACCCAGTGTAGATGGGTTGCATGATTTAATTCTTGAGGAGGCCCACAGTTTGCGGTATTCCATTCATCGGGTGCCGTAAATATGCATTAGGACTTGTGGAAGCACTATTGGTGGAGGAAGATGAAGAAAGACATAGCGGGGTTTGTAGCTCGGTGCCTAAATTGTCAGCAGGTGAAGTATGAGCATCAGAGACTGGGCGGTTTGCTACAGAGGCTTGAAATTTCGGAGTGGAAATGGGAGTGTATCACAATGGACTTCGTAGTCGGGCTCCCACAGACTTCGAGGAAGTTTGATGTTATTTGGGTGATTGTGGACCAATTGACTAAGTTCGCGCATTTCGTTCTTGTTGGGACTACTTATCTTCAGAGCAATTGTCTAATATCTATATCCACAAGATTGTTTGCCTTCACGGTGTGCCGATGTCCATCATTTCATATCGGGCACACATTTTACATCATAGTTCTAGAGAGAAGTGTAGTGAGATTTAGGCACACAGGTTGATTTGAGTACAATATTCCACCCTCAAACGGACGAACAGTCCCAGCACCCTATTCAAATATTGAAGGATATGCTACACGCCTGTGTCATAGATTTCAGAGGTTCTTGTGATCAGTTTCTGCCGCTTGTAGAGTTTGACTACAACAACAGCTACCAATCGAGCATTCAAATGGATCTGTATGAGGATTTGTATTGGAGACGATGTCGGTCTCCGGTGGGATGGTGATCTCGGCCAAATCCACACCAAAATTAAGTAGCGAGGCGAATTATGCAATAATAAACCCAACAAAGGTCAGGATCGAATCCACATGGAGTTAGAATATGGGATTAGGTGTATATCTAGGTTGATTGTAAGTTTTGGATCAAATTACACTTTCACAAAATTGATTGGTGTTCTACTTCTACTTTACTCTATTGTTTGCAAGTATAAAACTAAGGCAATATTTTTGGTTTTGAGTTTTTCAAATGATTGAAGGGTCTAAGGTTGTGACTTCTACCTAGGTGGTTATCTAATGGGTTGTAAACTCCAGAGAAAGTTTGATTAGTTGGGGTTGTAATATAAAAATCACATCCGGGTACTCACTCTATACCTCTCGGTAGTTTGAGTGTTTTTTCCAAATTTGGCTTTCTCAAGTCCAAATGGGTATTTTCACAATACAAGTAATATTATATCAAGTCGGGTATTACTATCTCTAGGTTTAATCCTTTAATTAGGGCTATCAATTTCTTGAGTTCACCCCAATTTCTTGTTAGGCAAGTTTCCTAGACTTAGTCCCTCTTTCTCAAGTAGAGACTAAGTCATTTAGGCATGAATCAAAGTTTGCAACCATTAATTCTTGATTTCTAGAAAGAACTAGGCTAAATATAACTAACCCAATCACAAACAAGCCCTAATTTAAACATTTATCAAATACCCACTCTAGGGTTGGGTCACAAGCCTAGCTAAAGATTTAGCTAGTCATGAAAAATACAGAAATTAAAGAATAAATAAAGATAGAATCTATAGTGTTTGATTATGGGATGAAAATCTAGTGTTTGGAGACAAATCTAGTACAAAATTACTAAAAGCAGTAAAAGAAAACGGAACAGGTACTCTTCTAAAACATAACTTAACCTAAAAATGACAAAAAGTCCTATTTATACTAAGCTGAAAATATTTGACAAAAATGTTCTTCTGGAGGCTGTGCGGCCGTATTCTGAGTATGGTCGCAGTCTTGCTGCTGCGGCCGCACAATTATAGTGCGGTCCACATTCCTTGAACTTGAGATCTGGATTTTGCTCAACTTCGGTGGATCTCACAATTCTGAGTGCGGTCGCGCTCTTGATTATGCGGCCGCACAAAAATGATGCCATCTGCACTCCTTGACTTTGGACTTGAACCTAGCTCTCTGATTCTTAACTTCTTTGGACCGAACAATTGTGAGTGTGGCCGCACTTGACATCCTGCGACCGCACAATTTTGGAGCGGTCCGTACTCCTTTAGCTTACCCAAATAACAATTCTCTGAATCTCCTCTTCTGCGGTCGCACAATAATTATGTGGTCCGAACTGTTGGCCTTTTTGCCCTGTATTGGTTCTTGTTCACTTTTGACTCCATTATGAGTTGATTTTGATTCCTTTGGCTCATATTTCAACACTCCTGCAAGAAAATACATTTCATGAGTTTTCGGGAATACCTTTAAGCATTTTTGAGCTAAAACACAAGTAAAAGAGAGCAAATAAGTGGTCAAAATCTCTACTTATCAACTCCCCCAAACTTAAGATTTTAACAATTAAGGAAATTCCCACCTCCATTAGAAAAAAAAGATATTTCAGTTAGCCTAAGGTGAATCAATCACACATCAATTGGGACAAACAATTACCCACAACACATATTATCAACAACACAATGTTTTGACTTTTTGAGTACCATAGTTCTAATGTGACACTAGAGCATCAAGAGTTGACTCTATTCATCAAGGAAGCTCGCTCTTTCACGTAGGTTATTGTGGATCCCAAACTCCTCCTTCTCTACTCTCCATTAGCAAATCTCACTTTAGAATGTAACACTCGAAGCAAAGATTGTGAAAAGTTCGCTCATCTCTCTCAAAAGAATGTCACAAGTTCGGCTCTAAGTACCATAAGCTTGCCCCTTATGTAAATCACCACTAATGTAAGATCACTCAACTTGAAAACATGTAGGGCTTTTGCGGGATGTAATGAAGTCTTTTGGAACAAGGTAGGACTTGTTGGAATATAATGGTTTCATCTTTCGTTAAGCACTCCATTTTCTCTTTTCGGCTCATAATTTCTCGACTCTTTCAGTCATTTTCTTCTTCCTTGGGGGAGCTAGAGAGACGTAACATCACTCTTTCTTGATCATGACATTCATTTTTCTCTGTTTCTATTTACTCCATGCCTTTCATCATTGTTTTCTTAGAATCCCTTCAACTTTCTACCTTATTTACTTTCTTCTTGGAATTTTTCTTTTTGGTCTTTATTTCTTTTCTTTGCCTTCCCTTTTCTTAGTTTCTTTCTCTTCTTTGTACCTTTTATCACTTTCAAACTCCTCGTCTCTCCCCCAAACTTATGTTTTTTCCAATTATTTCTCAAGAATGCTAAGGAAAGATCGGGTGCCAAGAGAGGGTCATTACAAAACGGATAAAGGCTTGTAACGTGGTTATTGAAAGAAAAAGGGCTTTGGCTCAAAGGGGTTGACTAGGGATATTATATTGGCAGGTTATGGAAGTTTTCAAATTGGATTAAGGAGAGCCTACAATCATTTCTCAAGCCAAGCTACACTTAGAATTTCACCTAGAGAAACATTCAGGGCAAGTTCTAGAATATTGGCACGGGAACCTGGACTTGAAATTCAATACCTCACCTCTCAAGTTGCTGGATTGCTAAAGAGAACTGAGTCGAGGTCCCACAACAACCCTAGCTAAGATTGAAAATAATAAATGGATTGACTGAATCACTTGATGACTGTTTAAGTCAACACGAGTCTAAAGGTCACAACTAGAGTTGTTTTATGCCAACAACTTTGTTTTTAACCATAAGGTCGGAGGTAAATGTGTTAGTACCAAGTGAAGCATGCTTGAGACACTTTTATTCATTACTACTATATTTTCCAAAACATAAAAGAAAACAGACTCAATCCCTTAAGAAGGTTGTCACGCCATCCATCATTGGGAAGAGCCACCCGGTTCACACAACATCCACCTTTGGAAAGAACTGTGGCATTAAGAAAAGCAAAGGCTTACTGTTCACACAAAACGTAAAAAGAAGCTAAAAAATTAAAAAGAATCTACTAAAGTAAATAAGAAGTTATACTACTAAGGATAAACAAACTAAAGAAGTTATGAAGTAAACTACAGAAAGTAAAATAAATATACAAAATGAAGCAAAGAGAACATATACATAAGGGAATTGAATATATACATCAAATGGGGAGAATATATACATACCAAAGAGAAAATAAAAATAAAGGAAAAATAGTGTAATAGTTATTACATGCCAAATGTCAATGACAATCAATCAAAATAGACCACCCCCAAATGAAAATAAGAATTGTCCCCAATGCTGATAAAAAATAAGAACAGGGAAGGGTAGAGAGTGAAGAAAACTCCCTATGTGGTCTCAGTCTGCATGGGGTCCTCAGTACCACCTGTCTCCTCTAACTGTATGTCATCATCTCCTGGCTGAGGGACAACTGGGTTGCTGAGCATCTGTATCATCTCCTCAGTAGTGTGTGCAGTCGCAACCGGCTCCTCAGACTGGCCGGCTACTGCTGCTGGTGCTGCCGGGACTGTTTTCTCCATGAGCAGGTCCAATGGAAGATCTCCGGTAGATGCAATCTTTTCAATCTCTTTGCTCAGCTTCTCCACCGACGTCTTTGATGTCTGAGACTTCCTCATCTTCTTGACCTATTTTCCCAAATCCTTAATGACCTTTCCATGCATCGCTAGAGTCTCTATAATGGTCTTCTAGTTGTCCAGAATCTTCTTCAATGTTTCCTCCACTGACGGAGGTACCTGTGGTTCTACTGGGGCTGAGGACTATGCTACAAAAACACTGGATATGTCAGTCAGCTTATAGTAGATGCCTGCATCCAGTTGTTGAGACTCGCCAATGTCTAGGAGACTCGCAACGCAATCTGAGGATAAGTAGATGAGGTCGGCACTGATAATGGAACTAATAGTCTAGCAGAAGCAGGTGGTCCGAAAGATGAAGGTGGCCTGGTTGTTGTCCCGGTGGAAGTACCGGCTGCTGTGGAAGGCTGGGCAGTTGAATTAGTAACCACTACCGCCGGCTCCTCATACTGGCCTGGAGAGGTAGTAGCTTTACCCTTGAACTTCGGGTTATCAGCTCCTTGGAGGTGGTACCGTGAGAAACGCTTCTTGGCCTTTACCTCGACGTTATAATGCCTCAGCTCCACCCTTTGATCCTTGAAGTATTCTGTGAGGAAGTTGGGGTAGGGATATGATCTCTCCTCCTTCTGGACAACTTAGGTAATGTTTGAGGACATCAAGGCTCCCACATTTATTGGATATCCGGCCATAATGGATGCCAACAAAACTGCACGGGGAAGTGGGAGGGTGTTCCCATTGAGGCATGGATCAATGCAACTGCACACGAATATTTACCACCCTTTTGCTTCAAAGTTTAGGGTGGCTTTGATTATTGGAACCCCTGCTGTGAGCCACAAAGGTGTTGACCCTTAGATTCCAGAATCTCAGCTAGCCACGAGCGAGCTGCATCACCCATAGCTAGCTTTTCCAAGTATTGCACTTCTTCTACTTCTTCAAACCCCACATCTGAGTTCAATGCTCAGGAGTCAACATGGGTTTTCAGATTTCGGACTTTTGTCACCTTGGTACCCTTTTTGATGTGAGCAATATTGGCATAGAATTCTTTGACCAAGTGCTCACTGGACATCTAGAATGCTGTGGGTGAACCATTTCCATCATTTGCGCTCCTGGAATTGTCTAAGGACATCGGGGTTGTGCTTGTTCAAATCTTTCATCAAGAATTGTCGCTCAAGAGTGAGTGACCTCTACGACCACCATTCTCTAAATTTAGCAAAGGCATTGGCAGTGATACATCTGTCTTCCCATAGCTCTGGCCTCCTTGATCTTTCTAAACCTCCCACTGTAGTATCACCCCATCTCCCATTGTCTGGGACATCATCATCATCGTTCATATTAATTGGATAGCTGGAGCATGTGAGGAAGAGGGCTCAGAGGCTTGACTACCCTCATCCGAACCTTCAGAAGAACTGGCAGAAGAACTTGCACGGAGTTACCCTCAGAAGCTTCCCCGGATAGAAGGTACTCACTGGTCTCAGAAGGTTCAAGGGCTCCATTGGCTGTAGTTTTCTTTCTTATTTACCCTTTGAAGTGCTAGAGGTAGGTTGATTTTACCTCGACCCTGGCCTCGGGAGAGTTCCTCCCTCACTTTCGATGTATCTTCTCTACCACATGAGCGAACCATTTTCTGCAACACATAAGTAGTAGAAATCAATTAGAATTGAAGCTCATAATGTATATAGAAGCATGATTGAAAGTTGCAGTAACACAGTCTTAGAAGGGGAAGTGCGGACCGCTCATTAAAGTGTGTGCGGCTGCAGACTGCCGAGTGCAGACCGTATAAAAGTGAGTGCATCCGCATAACCAAAAGTGCGGACCGCACAATTTTGAGTGCGGCCGCACATCCCAGGTTCAGACTACTGAGGTCTCTGATGTTTCATCAATGCGGATTGCACAAAAGTGAGCGTGGCCACACAAGTCCACTGCGGACCGCACAATTTTAAGTGCGGCCTCACAATTCATTAACATACTTGCCCTAACTCAGGGAGCTGTGGACCGCACAAAAGTGTGTGTGGCCGCATAATTTGAATTTCATGGGCACTGCCTTACGATGCATACAAGGCTTTTCAAGAAATAGACATAGCTCTAACAATTAAGCATGATTAGCTACTTACCCAGGACCCATTTAACATTTAAGATGCTACCCATATGATGCTAAGCAAGAATTACCATCTATTGACATTATTAGGCATGTACTTAACCCTAGATTAAAGAACTAAAACAAAGAAAAAGAGGAAGAATCTAAAGCACTGAAATTAACATACCAGTAATGAAGATGCAGGTGAGATTCAACAGTGATGAAATGGGGGAAGATTGAGAACAATGGGGATAGTTTCAGAGCTCATAGGTCGTAAAGTGTAAAGAGTTGAGTAAGGACCTATTTATATGTTGACCCGTCTAGCCTAGAATTTACCCGAGTGTGGCCGCATAATTTTGATTTCGGTCTGCACTCCTTACCTGTTCCTTGAAGTAATGCTGCGGTCCGCACAAAAATGAGTGCGGTCGTAGAATTTGTGCGGTCCGCACAATTTTGTGTGCGGACGCAAATCATTAAGGAAATTTGACAGGCTAAACTTCAGAGATCATGCATTTTTCATCTCCCAATTGTGCAATCGCACACAGAATTGTGCGGCCGCAGAGTGATTGTGCGGTCCACATAATTCTGTTACGGTCCGCACTTTTGCAACACTTAGCCAATTTTTCTTGCACAGTCACTGCAATGCACACCCATATTCCTGCATACACATCAAAACTAGTTAGCATAAAACAAATCCTATTTACTCTAAAGAAGAAAATCAAGAGAAAGAAAAACACATGGGTTGCCTCCCAATAAGCGCTTGATTTAACATCGCGGTACGATGTTACCATCAATCACTTGAAATGGAGCAACGCCACAACGTGGCCATCATCAACCTTGCCAAGATAGTTCTTCACCCGGTGCCCATTGACTCTAAACACCTCACCATTCTTATTTTTAATATCTAAAGCACCAAAGGGTGTCACATGTACAACTTCAAATGGGCCACTACACTTTGATTTCAGCTTTTCCGGAAACATCTGCAACCGAGAGTTGAACAAAAGCACAAGATCACCTTCTTTGAATTCTTTGTTCCGGATATACTTGTCATGGAGGTACTTAATCTTGTTCTTATACAAGAACGAACTGGAGTATGCATGGAACCAGAACTTATCAAGTTCATTCAATTGCTCAACCCTAAGATTTGCAGCTACATCCCACTCAAGGTTAAGTTTCTTCAACGCCCACACAGCCTTATGATCAAGTTCCACCGTAAGGTGACAAGATTTCCCGAACACTAACGGATATGGAGACATACCAATTGGTATTTTGTAAGATGCTTTATAAGACCAAAGAGCATCGTCAAGTTTTTTCGACCAGTCAGTCTGGTTGGCATTCACAGTCTTTGATAGAATACTCTTGATCACCCGGTTGAAGACTTCAACCTGTCCACTTGCTTGAAGATGATAGGGGGTCGACACTTTGTGAGTGACACTATACTTGGAGAGTAAAGTATCAAAAGCATTATTACAAAAGTGTGATCCCCCATCACTAATGATGGCCCTTGGAGTACCAAATCTTGTGAATATGTTTTTCTTTAAGAAAGCTACCACACTCCGAGCTTAATTGTTGGCAAAGCCACAACTTAAACCCATTTGGACACGTAGTCCACATGAACCAATATATAGGTGTTCCCAGATGAGCTCACAAACAGACCCATAAAATCAATGCCCCACACATAAAAAATATCAATGTCTAGGATGGTGGTGAGGGGCATCTCATTTTTCTTGGAAATCCCTCTAGCCCTTTGACATTCATCACAACACTTAACGAGATCTCTAGCGTCCTTGTAAAGGGTAGGCCAATAGAATCCACAATTTAGCACCTTTGTAGCAGTTCTTGCTCCACCATGGTGACAACCATATGGCGAAGAGTGGCAAGCTTCACGAATAACCAATTGTTCTTCTTCTGGTACACATCTTCGGATAACACCATCAGTACAA
Source organism: Nicotiana paniculata (assembly GCA_005239505.1). Taxonomy (NCBI): domain Eukaryota; kingdom Viridiplantae; phylum Streptophyta; class Magnoliopsida; order Solanales; family Solanaceae; genus Nicotiana; species Nicotiana paniculata. The sequence goes on along the minus strand of ML351477.1, from coordinate 20,935 downwards.
ATTTTGAATATATATGGCTCACCCTAATGTAGTCGAGGCAGTCCCGTTTGAGCTTCTTCCTTTGGTTTGAATAGAACTCATTCGGAACAATGCCACTCACAAGATAGTTGTCCACATCGGAGAATCATGGCATCCCGGTCATAGAAATGGAAAGGAGTTGTTCGTCCGAAAATGAATCATTGATCTCAAGGTCATCATGTGGATTCCCCTCCTCCTCTAATCGGTACAAGTGGTTGCCACTTGGTTTTCACTCCCTTGCGGTCTTGGATCTCAAGATCGAATTCTTGTAAAAGAAGTACCCACCACATCAATCTTTCCTTTGAGTCTTTCTTGCTCATAAAATAACGAAGTGTCTCATGGTCAGTGTGAAAAATAACCTTTCTTACCCATTAGGTACATGCAAAACTTCTCCATAGAAAACACAATGTCTAGGAGTTCTTTCTTGGTCACCGTATAGTTGAATTGAGCCTCGTTCATGGTCTTACTAGCATAGTAGACTGGATGGAAGGTTTTGTTAGTTCGTTGCCCCAATACCGCTCCAACCACCACATTGCTCGCATCACACATGAGATCAAATAGTAAGCTCCAATTTGGCGCGGTGATAATAGGAGTGGTAGTCAAATTATACTTGAGTAGTTCAAATGCCTTCATACAATCTTCGTTGAAAAGGAACTTGGAATATTTTTCCAAGAGTTTGCACAAGGGGTTTACCACCTTAGAGAAGTCCTTGATGAATCGGCGGTAAAACCCTGCGTGATCTATAAAGCTCCTCACTCCCTTTACGAAAGTAGGGGGAGGGAGTTTGGATATCACTTCAATTTTTGCTTTATCAACCTCAATACAATTCTTGGAAATCTTGTGACCGAGGATAATGCCCTCATCAACCATAAAGTGACACTTCTCCCATTCACCAAGTTAGTTTCCTCACAACGTGCCAATACCTTATCCAAGTTATTCAAGCACTCTTCAAAGGAATTCCCCACGACAGCAAATCATCCATGAAAACCTCGAGAAAGTCCTCTACCTTATCGGTGAAGATAGCCATCATACACCGTTGAAAAGTTGTCGGTGCATTGTATAAACCGATGCATCCGCGAGAATGCGAAAGTTCCATAGGGACAAGTGCAAGTGGTCTTCTCTTGGTCTTCAGGAGCAATAAGAATCTGGTTATATCTTGAATGTTCATCAAGTAATAAGCACGTCCAGCTAACCTATACAACATTTGATCAAGAAATGGAAGCGGAAAATGGTCTTTCCGAGTAACTTTGTTGAGCTTCCTATAATCCATGCACACTCTCCACCCGGTGATAGTTCTTGTGGGGATCAATTCATTTTTTCATTTGTTATCACAGTCATGCCCCCTTTCTTTGGGACACATTGCACCGGCGAAGTCCACGAACTATCGAAAATGGGGTAAACAACCCCGACATCCAACCACTTGATGATCTCTTTCTTCACTACCTCTTGCATGGCCTCATTCAATCGTCTTTGATGTTCCACAGAGGGTTTGGAATCCTCTCCCAAAATGATTTTGTGCATGAAAAAGGTGGGGCTTATACCCCGAATATCCGCCAATGTCTAAACAATTGCTTTCTTCCTCCTTTAGAGCACCACAACGGTGGAATCTACCTGCATGTTAGTTAAGTACGAGGAAAGAATAATAGGTAAAGTGGAACAATGGCCTAGAAAATCATACCTGAGGTGTGAAGGCAAAGGCTCTAACTCCAAGGTGGGAGGCTCCTCGATTGAGGCCTTTGTTGGTGGAGTCTTTTGGTTTTTGATATCCAAGGATATTTTTTGGGGATCATAAGTATATAATCCCATTCCTTGAAAAGCATTGACACATCCTACAAAGCATTCCTTCTCATCCTCATCATGATTCAATAACACAGCTTTCAAGGTATCTTCAACATTTATCACAACACTTGTGTCATCAATAATTACTTCGGTCACAAGATCCACGAACGAATACACTTCGTTGCTATTTGGCCACCTCATTGATTTACAAACATGGAACACCACTTTTTCATCTCCCACCATAAGGTGAGCTCACTAGATTCCACATAAACTAAGGCCTTCCCTATATCAAGGAAAGGTCTCCCCAAAATGATTGGCACCTCGTAGTCAACCTCACAGTAAAGTATCACAAAATCTACGGGAGGATGAACTTGTTGACCCAAACTAACACATCATCTATCCCCCAATGACCTTTCCATTGTCCTATCCGTCATTTGCAACATCATGGATGTGGGTATTGGTTGCCCAATCCCCAACGTTTTGAACACAGAATAGGGCATCAAGTTAATGCTTTCCCCTAAGTCACATAAAGCTTTGGAGAAATCGGCACTCCCTATAGTGAACGGGATTGTGAAAGCACCGGGGTCTTCCAACTTTGGAGCCATGGAGGGCACAATAGCACTCACATGATGTGTCATTTTGATCATTTCACAGTTCATTGATATCTTCTTTGCTACCAAATCCTTCATGAACTTGGCATATCCCGGAATTTGTTCAAAGGCTTCAACCAACGACACATTTATGGACAAACTTTTCATCATATCAATGAATTTCTTGAATTTATTCTCATTGTTTTGCTTTTCAAATCTTTGAGGATATGGAGGAGGAGGCCTTGGCAAGGGTGCCTAGGCCTTTTTCACTAAAGAATCCGGTATGTCTATTACATGCTCCCTAGACGGGTTCACATCATTTTGTGTCTCCTCCACACTTTCATCAATGTCTATCCTCACCTATTTATTAGCTTGAACATCATTGCTTGGCTCATCATCATCTTGAACCAACACATCATCATCCACATTTCTTCTTTGGTTTGAGGTACTAGGAACTCCACCTCTCCCACTTCTTGTTGTCACGGCCATTGCATGCCCTGTATAGTTCCCACTTTTTGGGTTCACCACCGTATCACTAGGTAGTGCCACCTTAGGGCGAGTATTTAAATCTTGAGAAATTTGGCCAAGTTGGACCTCCAAGTTGTGGATATAATGTTATGGGAGGCTAATTGGGCATCAGAGTCGGTGTTTTTCTCCATCATTTACTTAAACATATTTTCAATCCGTCCCATTTTACTATTGGAAGAAATAGGACCTTGCGACGGATATGGAGGCAGGTTGTTTGGTTGTTGATACATCGGGGGGCTTTTGAAAGCCCGACCCACGATTTCCTTGATTTCTATTGTTCAAAACCCCTTGATTATTATTGCCTCCTCAATTTCTTTGATTGTTGTCACCCCAATTACCTTGATTATTTCCTCCCCAATTACCTTGATTACCCCAATTGCTTTGGTTATTGTTGTTCCCCCAATTTCCTTGGTTGTTGTTGTTGCCACCACTCCAATTTCCTTAGTGGCCTTGGTTGTTCCAACTTCCTTCGTTTCCTTGTGATATCCATTGTTATTGATTTGGAGCATTGCTTCTTTGACCTTGATAATTGTTGACATATTTAACCTCTTCATCTTTCTCATCATATACGTCATCTTGATTATACCCACTATTACTTTACGCAAATTGTTCCGGATGGTTTTGTACTTGTTGACCTCGTTGTTGTCTCTTGTTCACCATCATGTTCACCCCTTCCATAACATTCACCTGTTTTGTCCCTTGAACCTGTTGAAGCTGAGCCTTGGCTAATTGGTTCATGGTGGTTGTCAACTCCGCAATAGCTTGCACAGGATCATGTAGCTCCTTGTATAGGTGAATAACATTTGGGTCACCCTGAGGAACATTGGCTCTACTTTTCCACACCGAAGAGGTATCCTCCATCTAATCCAAGATTGCACAAGATTCAGAATAAGGCATGTTCATGAAGTTACCCCCGACGAGTTAATTTACCACACACTGATTCGTTGTGTTGATCCCCCTGTAGAAGGTATGTTGGATCATGGCCTCGGTCATATCATTGTTCGGGCATTCTTTGACCATGGTACGATATCTTTCCCAAATCTCGTGCAGTGGTTCATTGGGCTCTTGCTTGAAAGCTAGAATTTCATCCCTTAGTGTAGCCATGTGCCTCGGAGAGAAGAATTTGGCAATGAATTTCTCAGGCAACTCATCCCAAGTGTGAATGGAATGATTGGGAAATCTCTCTAACCAGTCCAAAGCCTTTCCCCGTAGAGAAAAGGGAAACAACCTTAACCGCAGTGCATCCTCGGAGAAATTTGTTTTCTTGCTCCCCCAACAAGTATCAACGAGACCCTTGAGATGCTTGTAGGCATTTCGGTGTGGAATTTTGGTGAAGAAACCCCGCTGCTCAAGCAGTGTAAGCATCACGTTGGTTATTTGGAAGTTGCCCGCCCTAATTCGGGGAGGGACAATTGCACTTACATAGCCCTCGTTCGGTAACACCCGGTGCGCTGCTCTTGGTGGAGATGTGGTAGGGTTTGGGATATTACCATGAGGCGGACGACCTCACATGTTTACTTGAGGATCGGGATGAACCTCATCCACTTGATCATCATCTACCTCCTCTCCCAATGGTAAATTTCCGAGGGGCTCGTTGTTAAGATCCATTTCGTACCTAAAAGAAATTCACAAACGTAATTAGTAACTGGGAAGGAAAGAAAGACAAAACACACAAATACCTAGGTATAGAGCTAAATCGGTTTAACTCCCCGGCAACGGCGCCAAAAATTAATCTCAGCCAAATCCACACCACAATTAAGTAGTGAGGCAGTCAATGCAATAATAAACCCAACAAAGGTCGAGATCGAATCCCCATGAAGTTAGAATATGAGATTAGGTGTATATCTAGGTTTATTGTAAGATTTGGCTCAAATTACACTTCCACAAAATTGATTGGTGTTCTACTTCTACTTTACTCTATTGTTTGCAAGTATAAAACTAAGGACAATATTTTTGGTTTTGAGTTTTTCAAATGATTGAAGGGTCTAGGGTCGTGACTTCTACCTAGGTGGTTGTAAACTCCAGGGCAAGTTTGATTATTTGGGGGTTGTAATATAGCAATCACATCAGGATACTCACTCTATACCTCTCGGTAATTTAAGTGATTTTTCCCAATTTGGCTTTCTCAAGTCCAAATGGGTATTTTCACAATACAAGTGATATTAGCTCAAGTCGGATATTACTATCTCTAGGTTTAACCATTTAATTGGGGCTATCAATTTCTTGAATTCACCCAATTTCTTATTAGCCAAGTTTTCCTAGACTTAGTCCCTCTTTCTCAAGTAGAGACTAAATCATTTAGGCATGAATCAATGTTTGCAACCATTAATTCTTGAGTTCTATCAAGAACTAGGCTAAATATCACTAACCCAATCACAAACAAGCCCTAATTTAAACACCCATCAAATACTCACACTAGGGTTGGGTCACAACCCTAGCTAAAGATTTAGCTACTCATGAAAAATATAGAAATTAAAGAAGAAATAAAGATAAAATCCATAATATTTTATTGTAGGACGAAAATCTAGTGTTTGGAGACAAATCTTGTACAAAATTACTAAAAGAAGTAAAAGAAAACGGAACAGGTGCTCTTCTAAAACATAACTTAACCTAAAAATGACAAAAAATCCTATTTATACTAAGCTAAAAATATATGACAAAAATGACCCTGCAGAGGTTGTGCGACCGCATAATTCTGAGTGTGGCCGTACTCTTGCTTCGGTGGCCGCACAATTATACTGTGGTCCGCATCCTTGAACTTGAGCTCTGGCTTTTGCTGGACTTCGGTGGACCGCACAATTTTGAGTGCGGCCGCGCTCTTGATTATGCGGCTGCACAAAAATGATGCGGTCTGCACTCCTTGACTTTGGACTTGAACCCAGCGCTCTGATTCTTCACTTTTGTGGACCGCACAATTGTGAGTGCGGCCGCACTTGACATCCTGTGGCCGCACAATTTGTTGAGGTCCTGACTCATTCAGCTTACCCAAATAACAATTCTCTGAATCTCCTCTTCTGCGGCCGCACTGTTGGCGTTTTTCCCATGTTTTGGTTCTTGTTCACTTTGACTCCTTTATGAGTTGAATTTGATTCCTTTGGCTCATATTGCAACACTTCTGCACGCAAACACATTTCATGAGTTTTCGGGAATACCTTTAAGCATTCTTGAGCTAAAACACAAGTAAAAGAGAGAAAATAAGCGGTCAAAATCCCTACTTATCAGATGGTTTGAGCCAGATGAGGCTAGGCTATTGGGTACTGACTTGGTTCAGGATGCTATGGATAATGTTAAGTTGATTCAGGATCGGCTTTGCACGGCGTAGTCTAGGCAGAAGAGTTACGCCGATAGGAAGGTTCATGATGTTTCTTACATGGTAGGAGAGAAGGTACTTCTCAGAGTTTCACCCATAAAGGGTGTTATGAGGTTCGGGAAGAAGGGAAAGTTATGCCCTCGGTATATTGGGCCTTTTGAGGTGCTTGAGATTGGAGGAGTGGCTTATAAACTTGCATTTCCGCCTAGTCTATCGAGTGTTCATCTAGTGTTTCATATTTTCATGCTCCAGAAGTATGTTGGTGATCCGTCTCATGTGTTGGATTTCAGTACGGTTCAATTAGATGGTGATTTGACTTATAATGTGGAATCGATGGCCATTTTAGATCGGCAGGTTAGAAAGTTAAGGTCAAAGAACATTGTTTCAGTGAAGGTGCAGTGGAGAGGTCAGCCAGTCGAGGAGGCCACTTGGGATACCTATCAGGAGCTGCAGAGCATATATCCACGCCTATTTGAGACTCCAGGTATGTTTCTAGACCCGTTCTAGGATGAACGTTCGTTTAAGAGGGAGAAGATGTAACGACCCGGCTAGTCATTTTGAGTGTTGTAACCCCGTTCCCTAATTTACTGCTTATGTTATGCTCAATTGTGGTAATATGACTTGTTGGGATAGTTGGTTTGGTTCCGGGAATGTTTCGGAATGAATTGGGACACTTAGTCCCAAGGTTGAAAGTTTAAGTTGAAAAAGTTGACCGAATGTTGACTTATGTGTAAACGACCCTGGAATGGAGTTTTGATGGTTCTGGTAGCTTCGTATGGTGATTTTGGACTTAGGAGTATATACGGATATTTAATTGGAAGTTCGTAGTGGATTTTGTCTTGAAATGGTGCAAATTGGAAAGTTAGAAGTTTGGAAAGTTGAGAAGTTTGACCGAGAGTTGACTTTGTGGATATCGAGCTCGAATTTTGGTTTTGGAAATTGGAATAGGTTTTTTGTGTCATTTATGATTGTGTGAAAAATTAGAGGTCAACCAGAATTGATTTGATAAGTTTCGGCATCGATCGTAGAAGTTGAAATTCCTTAGTTTTTATTAGGCTTGAATTGGGGTGCGATTCGTGTTTTTGATGCTGTTTAATGTGATTTGAGGCCTCGACTAAGTTCGTATCATATTTTAGGACGTGTTGGCATAATTGATTGGGGTCCCGGGGCCTCGGGTGGATTCCGAATGGTTAACGGATCAAAAGTTAGACTTAGGCAAATTCTGGAATTTTTCCTACTGGTGTGATTGCACCTGCGAAGGTTTTGATCGTAGGTCCGAGGCCACATGTGCGCGAATAGCATCGTAGAAGCGGCCTAGAACGATGTTGGGCAGTTCTTGCAGGTGCGATGGTTTTGTCTGCACCTGCGAGGTCGCAAATGCGAAGTGGTGAACGCAGAAGCAGAAAATGCGAGAGGGGAGCTGGCTTCGCAGAAGCGAAGGTTTTCGCGCAGGTGCAACTCCGCAGAAGCGGAGTCTGGTCCGCATAAGCGAAGGCAGGACCTCAAAGGGGGGATCACATAAACGAAGGCCATCCACAAAAGTGGAACCGCAGGTGCGGTTATTATTTTGCATAAGCGAAACCTCTAAGCAGTATACATTTTGAAGGGTCTGAGAGTTTCTCATTTTTTGACCTTTCAAGCTCGGTTAGGGGCGATTTCTAAGAGAGATTTCACGAGACTTATTGAGTTAAGTCACTTGTGATAACTTTTATCCAATAAAATTGAATTACCATTGAATTTTCCCACTACTTTACGTGATTTTAAGGTGAAATTGGGAATTTTGGACTAGGGATCTAAAAATAAGAATTGGGGATTTGAGTGACGAGTTGATGTCGGAATTTGGTAAATTCGATATGGTTGGACTCGTAGCTGAATGGGCTTTAGTATTTTGTAACTTTTGTCGGATTCCAAGGTGAGAGCCACGGTGTTGACTTTTGAGTTGACTTTTTGACTGTGATTAGGGGTGTTCATAAAAACCCGAAATCGAATTTTTAGGTTTGGTTTGGTTTTGGTTTTGAATTTTTAAAACTGATAAAATTGTGTCTGGTTTTGGTTTTAATAAAAAAATGACCCAAAAAATCGAACCAAACCAAATATAAAAGTAACTATTTATATTTATTATTACACCTCTATATATATGTGTGTGTGTGTGTGTTATTTTTATATAAAGTTTGAAAAATTTTATGGTACATATTAGTCGTTTATACTTTTAGTCTAGTTTTTTGCTATTATAATAATCTAATTCTTTGCCTTTACATTCTAGTTTAATTGATAGTTTTCTTCTGCTAAGTATAATAATTTATTTCAAGTGTGGTGTGTGTTCCTCCACGTGAATTCCCCTTCAAAATATGTTAGCTCCTTCAAAAATAAGTTTAGACTTGCTTTTATACGTGTTGGGTAGGTTTATGGCCGAAATAACCGTGTTCCGGGAAAAATAGGACAAATTCTCGTCACCGGCGCCCTGGATAGCGCCGGGCTCTCACCAGGGCGCTGCCCTATATTTAGCTACTTCCCACAGCGCCACAGGTGGGGCTGGGCGCTACATGTGGCACCCAAAATCGCCGATTTCCCGGTTTCGTCCGTTTTGGCTCTAATTTCGCGCGTTTCGCCCCCAATTGATCCCGAATAATTCCTAAACATAAAAAAACTTCAAATTAATATAAATCATCATATTTAACACCTAAAACTCACGAAAAAATTAAAATATGAGGCGATATACATAGAAATATATACACTTTAAGCTAAATATCAACACCCCACACTTAGACTCTTGCTCGTCCTCGAGCAATGGGAAAATCTACTACCCTTCAACAAGTACAAGGTTCATTATCAAGGAGTATTTTACTTTTCAATCACACACCTTACCCCTTGACTATGATCGATACCGGCAACCAAGTATGAACATACACAATTTCACATTCTTCCCCTTCTTTAAACATGCCCAAGTATAACAATTTAATCAATCATACCAACAACCTAATTGCAACCACCCAACCTCAAGAGTCGACTTGCAACCACTAAGCCCTCTCAATTCACGCACCTACCCAACAAGAAAGTTTACAACATTACCAATCGTTCATAAGATCATGTGCCCTCACCAACAACAAAAGAGTGAATATAACTAGTCCACACATTCAAATATGCTTTTGAACATAATTTAAGGACATCACACAATTGAAAAAATTCACTCACTCTCACAAAGAATTCATATGCATACCGTGGTCGTATCATAAGCTTGCCCGTAGTGTAGATCTCCACTAATTCAAGTTAGTCAAATCTAGGATCAATTAGGAATTTTAAGGTTGTAATGTAGGCTAAGGGACGGGTAGGATATATTTTTAGGAATAGCGACTAACCCTCCTAAGCACTTTAATACAACCTTCACAATTCAACACATATTCTTCTCAATCAATTCATATTCAACATAGCC